>CANJKZ010000068.1:4087500-4265000 GCA_947471745.1 Closterium sp. Naga37s-1
CCTGAAAGGCTACCGTAGTTGATATTGGAGCTGCAGCTAGCAAGAATATGGAAGGCGTTACACAGGACCCAGCGCTCTGCGTCGTGCAACACCGGATGTGTTGTTGTGTTACCAAATTGGCTCAGCTCATCTTGTCAAACTCTATGTTTGTGTTATCTCTAGGCTATAGTGGGTTAGCCTACAAGGGGTACAACACTTTAGGGTTAGGTACTTGTACTCATGCATGCTACCTAGTCCACCATTCCTGCCTGCTTATTCTAACATGGTATTAGAGCAGAGTCGTTCCTAGGGCCTACCGAACGTTCCGCCCTGCCCTAACCGTAAAATTTTTCTTCCTACGCTGCCCCTGCAGCCGCGCTGGCCTAGCAGCCCGCGTGCTGCCCCTGCGACCGCGCTACCCCTGCAGCCGTGCTCGCCCCTGCGACCGTGCTGCCCCTGCAGCCGTGCTCGCCCCTGCGACCGTGCTGCCCCTGCAGCCGTACTCGCCCCTGCGACCGTGCTGCTCCTGCAGCCGTGCCTGCCCCTGCAGCCGTGCCTGCCCCTGTGGCCCGCGTGCTGCCCCTGCAGCCCGCAAGTTCGCCCCTGCAGCCCGTGGGCGCTGCCCCTGCAGCCCGCGCGCCGCCCTACCGAGCCGCGCGTTGCCCCTGCAGCCCGTGGGCGCTGCCCCTGCAGCCCGTACACCGCCCTGCAGAGCCACGCGTCGCCCCTGCAGCCCGTACGCCGCCCTGCAGAGCCGCGCGTCGCCCCTGCAGCCCGTGGGCGCTGCCCCTGCAGGCCGCGCGCCGCCCTGCCGAGCCGCGCGTTGCCCCTGCAGCCCGTGGGCGCTGCCCCTGCAGCCTGTACGCCGCCCTGCAGAGCCGCGCGTTGCCCCTGCAGCCCGTACGCCGCCCTGCAGAGCCGCGCGTCGCCCCTGCAGCCCGTGGGCGCTGCCCCTGCAGCCCGCGCGCCGCCCTGCCGAGCCAAGCATCGCCCCTGCAGCCTAGGCGCCGCCCTGCCGAGCCGCGCGCCGCCCCTACAGCCCGTGTGCCGCCCTGCTGAGCTGCGCGTCGCCCCTGCAGCCCGTGGGCGCTGCCCCTGCAGCCCGCGTGCCGCCCTGCCGAGCCGCGCGTCGCCCCTGCAGCCCGTGGGCCGCGCGCAACCCTAAACCCTAAAAAAAAACAAAAAAAAAAAAACAAAAAAAACTACTCGTGCTACTGCTGCTGCTGGTGGAGGTGCTGCTGGGAGTGCTGGAGGTGCGGCCGCCCAGCCCCACTGAGCCGCCCTGCTATTGCTACTACTGCTACTACTCGTGCTACTACTACTGCTGGTGGAGGTGCTGCTGGGAGTGCTGGAGGTGCTGCTGTTGCTGGAGGAGCTGGAGGTGCTGGACCTACTCCTGACCGTCGCTATCTGTCATGGCCACTATCGCGGCAGTTGCTGCGGCCAGGGGTGGACAGCAGCGGGCACTGCCTCTCCTGGATGACCCCACCCCTCAGCAGCTTCGTGAGTGGGTTGTTTAGCGAGGCAGGCCTGGTGGTGGAGGTTATCGTTGTGTTAAGGCTGCTGCTCTTGGCGCTAGTGAGTCTGCTGCCACTCCAGGTGCTAGTGAGTCTGCTGCCGCTCCAGGTGCTAGTGAGTCTGCTGCAGCTCTAGGTGCCCGTGAGTCTGCCGACGCTCTAGGTGCTAGTGCGTCTACTACCACAGGTCCGGCCTCCGCTGAGGTCTTGCACACTTTCACACTTGACTCAGGCGCGTCACGTTGCTTCTTTCGTGATTGCACCACAGTTACACCACTCACAGCACCTGTCCCAGTCTCACTGGCTGACCCCTCTGGGGGCCCAGTAGTTGCGAGAGCCTCCACGGTCCTCCCTTGTCCAGCAGTCCCCTCCGGTTCTCTGTCAGGTCTCCACCTCCCCACGTTCACGACGAACTTAGTGAGCAACGCTGCCATTGCAGTCCCCTCCGGTTCTCTGTCAGGTCTCCACCTCCCCACGTTCACGACGAACTTAGTGAGCAACGCTGCCATTCAGGATGTCTGGGTTGATACCTTTATTCCTGGAGGGCAGCGTGTGGCGATGTGTACGTGCTCCCGGACTGGCCGTCACCTGGCTACGTTCACTCGACAGCCTGGGTCTAGTCTGTACACACTGACCACTGCGTCTGCACAGGTGGCTGAGTCAGGTGAGGTGGTTGCGTCGAGTCAGGCGTCTGCGTTGGGACAGTTAGCTGCGTCTTGCTCGTGCAGAATACTCACGCACGAGATTCAGCGCTGGCACCACCGTCTTGGTCACCCCTCCCTGCCGCGTCTACGCAGTATGCACTCCCGTCTCCTTGTCTCTGGCCTCCCCAGGACCCTGCCCCCCCTGCCGCGCTCGCTTGCCCCGCCGTGCCTTCCTTGCGTCGAGGGGCGGCAGCGCGCCGCTCCTCACTCCTCCGAGTTTCCTCCGACCACTGCTCCTCTGCAGACTCTCCACCTGGACGTGTGGGGCCCGGCCCCAGTCGGTGGAATGGACCAGGAGCGCTACTTCCTGCTGCTTGTTGACGACTACACACGCTACACCACCGTCTTCCCCTTGCGGCGCAAGGCGGACGTCAGCGGTATTTTGATCCCCTGGATCCGTGCTACTCGTCTCCAGCTGCACGAGCGTTTTCAGCAGGACTTCCCAGTCCTGCGTCTGCACTCTGACAGGGGTGGTGAGTTTTCCTCTGGCGTCCTTGAGACGTTCTGTCAGGACGAGGGCATCGCCCAGTCGTTCACTCTTCCGGCCTCTCCGCAGCAAAATGGGATCGCTGAGCGTCGCATTGGACTGATCATGGAGGTTGCTCGTACCTCCATGATCCATGCGGCTGCTCCCCATTTCCTGTGGCCGTTTGCGGTCCGATACGACGCGCATCAGCTCAACCTCTGGCCCTGTGTCTCTGCTCCTCGCCCACACTCCGTTGGACGGGACAGCCTGGTGATGCGTCGTCATTTCGGATCTGGGGCACGCTCTCCCTTGATCGCGATACCAAAGCGAGCAAGCTCTCTCCTCGCGCTCTCCGCTGTGTCTTGCTGGGCTTCCCCACCGACGCCCCGCCCTGGCAGTTCTACCACCCTGCCTCGCGTCGTGTTCTATCCTCTCAGGACGTCACCTTCGACGAGTCGGTCTGTTACTACCGACTTCACCCACACGCGTCCCACCCAGTCCCCCTCGCGCCTCTCTTCCTGGTACTAGTCCCCCCCCCCCCCGGTAGACCCCCTTCCCCCACAAGGTCCTGCTCCCTCAGGTGTGTCTCAGGTAGATCCACCCCCCTTAGATGAGCCAGTGGAGATCTCTTCTGACTCCTCTAACCCAGCTGAGGGGGGTGACACTGCCGCCGACGACACGGCGACCACTCGCCGCACTCCTCGCTTGGAGACCCCACCGGGTTTCCCGCCTCGGCCGTCTTCGCCACCTCCGCTGTGAGGATCTAGAATCGAGCTCAGAAAAGAGAGGTTGAATTGAATATCTCGCCTGGGTACAACACAAGGCTATATATAGTCTCGACACAAGGCCAGTTACCCAGGTGTTACGCGAATGTTCTGAGGGTCGCGAAGCGTCCCGAACAGAACCTTCCCGAACTCAGTAGAAAGCAATTCGGTGGAAACCGAATAGGCTTGAGTTCGGTACACGTAACCTGGTTCGGTGCTATAACTATAATAAAATATAGGAATGCACCTAACCTAGGAAATCAAACATATCTATGCATGATGAATAAAACCCAAGCTAGATATAGCATAATAAAGTCTAGGCAAGCTAGCAAAGCCAGCATAAGTCGTCGTACTCTCACACGTCCCCCCCTCAAAGCTGGGTGGCGTGAGAAACACTCTGCTTGACAAGATAGTCCTTGAGAGCACGGCGTGCGTTGCCCATATTTGCTTCTGCAACCCAACTGTCCTCAGTGGGGTCGTATCCCTTCCAGCGTATCAAGAACTCGAGGGCCTTGCCGTCGCGGCGCCGATGAGTGAGAACGCGCTCGATCTCGTACTTGGGTTCATCTTGTATGAGAACAGGTGGTGGTGGCGGTAGCTGCCGTCCCTGGAACTGTTCGTTCGGGTCCTTGTAGGGTTTCAGTAGCTGAACATGGAAAGCGTTGTGAAGCTTCCATGTATCTGGTAAGCGCAAGCGGAATGTTACTGGTGTCTCCTGTGCCTCCACGAGAAATGGACCACAGAAGCGAGGCCGGAGTTTGGATGGGAGGTGAGACATGTTCAGGTTGCGCGTGTCAAGAAGCACCTGATCTCCGACTGCTACTGAGTGATCTCGTCGCTGTCGATCAGCATACTGCTTCTGGGAGGTCTGCATCGTGGTGAGTCTTCTGAGTCTTCTCCCATAGCTGCTGCATGGTGGTGACAAAGTCATGTGCGGCTTGGACGTGTGCCGGTGTGGTTGGCTGCTGAGGTATAAGTGGTTTCCGTCCGTAACACAGGAAGAAAGGAGTTTTCCCTGTGGCCGCATGTGACGCGTTGTTGTAAGCGAACTCTAGGGTTGGTAACTGTGTGTCCCAGTGGCTGACGTCGTCTTTGCAAGCTGTGCGCAGTAACTGTTCAACCACTTGATTGAGTCGCTCTGTCTGTCCGTCAGTCTGTGGGTGGTATGCTGAGGACATTGCAAGTTTGGTCCCCAATAATCCCATGAGCTCCTTCCAGAACTTACTCGTGAATTTGGGGTCTCTGTCTGAGATGAGTGTAGCGGGGATGCCGTGGACGGTGATGATGCGGTCAAAGAAGAGGCGAGCAGTTGCTTCAGCTGTAGCTGTGGCGTTGGTCGATATGAAGTGACCCATTTTGGAGAACTTATCGATCACTACGAGGATAGAATCATGTCCCCGTGAGGTCGAAGGAAGTCCTGTGATAAAGTCGAGGCTAACGACCTGCCATGGCTGCTCCGGTACGGGTAGAGGCTGAAGTAACCCTGATTTTTTCTGCTTGCTGCTCTTCATCCGCTGGCACGTGTCGCAAGAGGTGACGAACTGCTGCACGTCTGCTGCCATCCCGGGCCAGTAGTAATACTTTGCTATCCCTGCTAACGTCTTGTTGCTCCCGAAATGTCCCAAGTAAGGTACGTCGTGAAACTCCTCCAAAAGGATCTGCCGTAGTGGTGCGTAATTCGGTACCCAAATCTTTCCTGAATCCTTCCTTACAGCTAAGTCTTTCTCCCACTGTAACAGCTTCTTAGTCTGTGCTGTAGCGATCTCGACGTCCACGGAGTACCCATGTTGGAATAGACCCTTGAGCAGAGGGTTCATCCCGTCAAGCTGGATGCCTGCTACATGTCCGGGGCGGCTCAATGCGTCTGCCTTGTTGTGTAGCCCGTGCTTGTAGACGATGTCGTAGTGGAAGTGAGTTTCCAAGAAGTCCATCCACCGCACCTGTCGTTGCGAGAGTGTCGGCTGTGACTTCAGGTATTTGAGACTGCAGTGGTCAGTATAGACTGTGGTCTTGGCTCCCTCTAGGTAACACCTCCACGCCTTGAAGGCTACGACGATGGCTAAGGCTTCCTTGTCGTGTATGGGGTAGTTCAGTTCTGCTCCGTGTAGCTTTTTACTGAGGTAGGCGATAGGCTGTAAACCGTTTCCGTGATCTTGCATCAGTACTGCTCCGATTGCTTGATCGCTAGCGTCTGCTTCAACAATGTAGTCCTTGTCGGGGTCGGGTAGGATGAGTACGGGCGCTGTAGTCAATGTTGTCTGTAGCTGCTCCATGGCTTGCTGATGAGGAATATCCCACTTGTAGGGCGTATCCTTTTTTAGTAGGTCGGTCAGTGGCGCTTCTATCTTAGCGTACTGTGGCACGAAGCTGTTGTAGTAGTTAGCAAAGCCTAGGAACTGCTGCAACTCCTTCACGTTCTCCGGTACTTTCCACTTCTTGACGGCTTCGATCTTCCGCGGGTCCACGTGTACGCCCTCGGCACTCACCATGTGCCCGAGAGACTGCACCTTCTTCAGGGCGAAGTCGCTCTTCGACAGCTTCACGTAGAATTTGTTCTTCCGCAGGATCTCAAACACCTTCCGTAGATGCTCCACGTGCTCCTTCATGTTCTTGGAGTAGATAAGAATGTCGTTTAGGTACACTACTATGCACTCGTCCAGCAGGGGTCGTAAGATATGATTCATCTCCGCCTGAAACGTTGCTGGTGCGTTGCAGAGTCCGAACGGCATCACCAAGTATTCGTAGGAGCCGTATCTGGTACGGAACGCCGTCTTGTGGACCGAGTTGTCTGCCATCTTGATCTGCCAGTAACCCGACCGTAGGTCCAGCTTTGAGAATACGGTTGCTCCATGCAGTTGATCCAGTAGGTTGTCTATGCGCGGTATGGGATATTTGTTTTTGTCTGTCTGTTTGTTCAGTGCGCGGTAGTCGATGCACATCCGTAAATTGCCGTCTGGTTTTGGAGTGAAGAGGACGGGTGCACCGTAGGGAGAGGTGGATGGGCGGATGAGTTGTCTGTCCAGTAGATACTCTATCTGTTTCTTCATGTCTGTCAGCTCGGTCGGACTCAGTCGGTATGGTGCACGTGAGACGGGTTTCGCACCTGGTTCCTCCACGATCTCGTGCTCGTGGGTGCGTGCAGGAGGCACGCCTGCAGGTAGGTCGTCGGGCATTATATCCTTGTACTGCTCCAAGACCTTTTTCACTGCTGCAGGTAGTTCTCCGTTCGGCTTTTCCTCCTCGGCCGTTGCCGTAACCAGTGCTAGGTATTTTGTGTTACTCTCGTTCACCGTCTGTTCAAATCATCCTAGTGTCGTTTCAAGAACGTTCCCTGTATCCGTCCAGCTTCGTTGTGCTATCCGCTTCCCGTTGTTGTAGATGCACACCTTCCTGTTGACCCAGTCGATCTCGGGGTTAAACCGCTTCAAGAAATCTCGCCCTAAGATGAAATCTAACCCTTTGATGTTCGTGATCGGCAACGTCGGCTTCCACCTTAGCGCCCCTATGTGCAGCTGCAGTGATGCTTCGCCGTGGATGGGAAGTTTCGTACCGTCCACCATCGTTGCCGAGAACTTGGTCTCCTCGGAAGGTTCCCCAATTTTCTCCAACGTCCCGCGGTCACACACCGAGTGAGATGCACCGCTGTCCACCAGTGCCTGGAGGCGTCGTCCTTTGCATAACACCTCGAGGAGTAGTGGTGCCTGCTGCGTTGAGTAGCCAAAGAGGGTCTCAGTAATAGGATCATAGGGTACATCAAAGTGAATACCATCCCTATTTCCTATACCTGACTCAGCAGTTTTCTCTTCTAACTTCACCTGGGGGGTAGGAGGATTTTTCCGAGGCTTGTACAACTTCTCAGGATCCTGGAATTTTCCTCTAAGCCTTGGCAGCTGTGTAGGCTTCACCTGTGGGCAACGGGGAGCCTTAACACTGTGCTGCGGGAGAGAGAATATTCACTCCACGGAACGCACGACCCTTTTTTACGCTCCGTAGTACTTTGCCCAACTTCTTAGGAACCTGAATAATTTCTAAAGGCTTTTTCTTGGCCTCTAAATCTCCCCTGAATTTCTCAAAGGCTTGAAAACCACGAGAAGCAATATTTTTCGTTAGAGTATCTTTATAGGATACTTTTAACGAATTCTTACTTTCGTGGGTGTTCGGCTGGAGTTTCCCGGTCGGTGCAGAATCTTTTTTCGCGGAGCCTCCATTCGCCTCGGCGATTTCCCCTGATGCCGGCCGGTCATGACGTTTTAGATTCGCGCCATCATTTTCTCCTTTTTTCACCCGCTCCGAAGTCGCCACGTCATCGCCTTTTCCTGCTTTTCGGATCTTTACGCGATCGCCAGGTCGATCCGCGGCTACTGGCGATTCCCGTTTTTTTACTTCGGGGGTGCTCCACTGTTACCACCCTGCAGTGCCAGACGTGCCTTTTTCATTTTGTAGCACGACAAAAACTGATGCCCTGCTGCGCAGCAAAACTCGCATTTTGTCGGCTGTTGCTTCGCGTCGTATTTGTCGAAGTCCATCGGTTCGGCGAACGTGGGGGGTGCCGATCGCTCCGTGCCGAATGTACGGTTCGGCATGAAGCGTCGTGTTTCGGGTTGACCTCGAGTCAATGCGTCGTATCGCTCGGCAGCACGCACAATGTCGCTGTAACTGTTGTAATTCGCTGTAATTCGCACGACCTGTCGGCGAATCTCCAATTTTAACCCTTCTGTGTACGCCTGGATTTTTTCGCCTTCGGTCAGGTCGGTAATGCGATTTAACAGGAGCTCCATCTGCTGCGTGTACTGTGCTACACTACTGTATTGCTTATGCCGATGAATCTGCTGCCGCGCCATGTAGGTCGTATTAATGGGTTCGAAACGCTCGATTAAGTCTACCCGAAACTGCTGCCACGTTTTCTCCCTGCGGGCCACGTCAGTGTAATAAATCCATTTGAGTGCTGGTCCACGTAACAGTGTCGCTGCGAGCCGAATTCTTACTGCGTCGTGTTGCGGGGTCGAACAGCCAATGGCGTCGAAGTAAATTTCGAGGATTGCCACGAATCGCCGGACGTCGGATCCCTTCGCGCTGGGATCGAACGCTTCAGAGAGCCTCAGTCGTGCTGCTTCGAGGTTCGGCGACAATGGTGCCATCGGTCTGTGAAATGTCGGTGTCGCCACTGGTGCGGGTGTTGTCGTTGCTACGTTCGCTGCTGCATTCGCTGCTGCTGCGGTGGCGATTCTTGGTTGGTGTGTCAGAAGGGCCTCGAAACGTCGTAGCGCCGCCTGCGTCTGCTCCATGTCGGTGCGGAGGCTCGCGATGTCGCTCGTGGTCGCATAGTTGTCGCCTTGGCCCTCCATGCCTGACATTGCGCGTCCGAAAAACCGAAACGAGGGGGAGCGAAAAACACGGAACCGGTTTTACGTACCCGAAATCGATGTTTAACTGCGTCGCCCCCGCGGTTTTTTATGACTCGGTTTTTTAGTGGTCGAAAAACTTTCGCGTGTAAACGGGCTCTGATTACCAAGTGTGAGGATTTAGGATCGAACTCAGAAAAGAGAGTTTGAATTGAATGTCTCGCCTGGGTACAACACGAGGCTATATATAGTCTTGACACAAGGCTAGTTACCCAGGTGTTACGCGAATGTTCTGAGGGTCGCAAAGCGTCCCGAACAGAACCTTCCCAAACTCAGTAGAAAGCAATTCGGTGGAAACCGAATAGGCTTGAGTTCGGTACACGTGACCTGGTTCGGTGCTATAACTATAATAAAATATAGGAATACACCTAACCTAGGAAATCAAGCATATCTATGCATGATAAATAAAACCCAAGCTAGATATAGCATAATAAAGTCTAGGCAAGCTAGCAAAGCCAGCATAAGCCATCGTACTCTCACATCCGCAGCCTGCTGCTGTGGACTCTGGAGCTGAGACTGCTGGAGCTGGGCCTGGGGTTGGTACGTCTAGGGGTGTCCGCTCTCCTCGTTTGGCTACCCCCCCCCCCCCCCCCCGGTTTCCCGCCTCTGCAGCCTTCTGCAGTGGACACTGGGGGTGCAGGGACTGAGAGTACTGAGCCTGCGGGTGCTTGGACTGAGGGCACTGAGCCTGCGGGTGCTGGGACTGAGGGTACTGAGACTTTGGGTGCTGACTCTGGGGGTGCTGAGACTTCGGGTGCTGACTCTGGGGGTGCTGCGAATCCTTCTGGAGGTCCTGGAGCTGGAGGTACTGGAGCTACTAGGCCTGGAGGTACTACTGGAGGTACTCGAGGTACTACTGGTGCTGGAGGTACTGGAGCTGCTGCTGGTGCTGGAGGTGCTAGAGCTACCACTACTGGAGGTACTGGAGCTGGACAGCCACCGTAGCCTGCTCTACTTGAGACGCTCTCGCCGCAGGCGATTCGTTCGTGGGTCGTTCGGCGAGGCAGTCTTGGTGGTGGAGGGTACGGTCCTGCTGGTGCTGGAGCTACTATTCCAGGAGGTGCTGCTGGTGCTGGAGGTGCTGGAGGCACTACTGGAGGTACTAGAGGTGCTACGAGTGCTGGAGGTACTGGAGCTGCTAGGCCTGGAGGTGCTGGAGGTGCTGCTGGTGCTGGGGGTACTGGAGCTGCTGCTGGTGCTGGAGGTAAAGGAGCTGCTAGTACTGGAGGTACTGCCGGTGCTGGAGGTACTGGAGCTGTTGGTGCTGAAGGTACTACTGTTACTGGAGGTGCTGGGGGTGCTGGAGCTGCTGGCACTGGAGGTACTGGTGCTACTGGTGCTGGAGCTGCGGGAGCTGCTGACCCTGGAGGTGCTGGTGTTGCTGGTGCTGGAGGCGTTGGAGCTGGAGGTACTAGAGGTGCTGGAGCTACAGGTCCCGGAGGTGCTCGTACTGGAGCTGCTAGAGCTACCGGAGCAGGTGGTGCTGCTGGTGCTGGAGGTACTGGAGGTGCTACTGGAGTTGCTGGCACGGGAGGAACTGGAGGTACTACTGGTGCTGGAGGCGCTGGAGCTGGAGCTGGAGGCACTGGAGGTGCTGGAGGTACTACTGGTGCTCGAGGTGCTGGCGCTGTCGGAGCTCGTGGTGCCGGAGGTGCTGGTGCTACTGGTGCTGGAGGTGTTGCTGGGGGTACTGGAGGAGCTGCTCGTGCTGGAGGTACGGGAGCTGCTGATGCTCTTCGCCACATTCTCAGTCTTCCGCCCGGTGCTACTGACTTCCCTGTGGCAGGTACTACTCCCCCGTTGCTGTTTCCACCAGCGGACCAGTCACAACCGCCGCTGTTACCGCACTCCCCACTGCCTGCTCCTGCTCCTTACACTGCGGTGACACAGTCCCTGACTGAGCGTCGAGAGCCTGAGACTCGTTCTTCCACCCCTGAGCGTCGAGAGCCTGAGTCTAGCTTTGACCTTGAGCCTGAGCCTAGAGCTGCTGTCCGTGCTCGTGTTCCTCGTGTTCGTCGTCCGCGTGCTCCGGCTGTCCCCGGCACTCACGATATGACACTCCGTCCTTCCTTTGTTCCACAGCGTGTTGTCCTACCGTTACCTCCTGCGTCCACTCTTCCTGACGTTGCTGACCCTCCGTCTGACCTTGCTCGTGCGTCCAGTCCGAATGTTACTCGCTTCCTTGCTACGGTTGTGACAGACCCTACGTTCTCGTCTCCTGCTGCGTCTGCCTTAATCGCTGAGCTCGTTGACTTTGCTGTTGTGTACCGCCTAGACTACCTTGCGAGTCTTGTCTCTGACCCTGACCCTGCCTGTCCTCCGTCCGTCGGGGGTGAGACTGCCCTTGGCTGTACTGCCCTTGGCTGTGACGTTCTTGAGGACAGACATGAGGAGCTGGAGTGCCTTGCGGCCGCTTCACCCCATCACGCGACCATGCTGCTTGCCCATGAGGGAGACCCGGATGCACTTGACATCCCCACTCCGCGCTCCTACAGGGAGGCGATTTCGTGTGAGTACTCCTCTCAGTGGCAGACAGCCATGGACGCAGAGATGGATGCCTGGAAGTCCACAGGCACCTACGTCAACGAGGTTCCCCCACCTGGGGCGAACATCGTCAGTGGCATGTGGATTTTCAGGGTGAAGCGGTCGCCGGGTTCTCCGCCTGCCTTCAAGGCACGTTACGTTGCTCGAGGCTTCAGTCAGCGTGAGGGGGTCGACTTCTTTCAGACCTTCTCCCCCACCCCGAAGATGACCACTCTTCGGGTGTTGCTACACGTTGCAGCTCAGCATGACTACGAGCTGCACTCCCTCGAATTCTCGACAGCTTTCTTGCAGGGTAGCCTTCACGAGGCCATCTGGTTGCGCCGTCCACAGGGCTTCCCTAGGTCGTTTCCTGAGGGTACCCAGTGGAGCCTACGGCGACCAGTGTACGGCCTGCGTCAGGCGCCCCGCGAGTGGCACGACACACTGAGGACGACACTTACGGCTCTTGGGTTTGCTCCTTCGAATGCTGACCCGTTGCTGTTTCTACGCACCGACACTACTCTGCCACCATTCTACATCCTCGTGTACGTCGACGACTTGGTTTTTGCTACTGCTGACACTGAGGCACTGGCCCTAGTGAAGGTGGAGCTGCAGGAGAGACACACCTGCACTGACCTGGGTGAGCTGCGGAGCTATCTTGGCTTGCAGATCACCCGGGACAGAGCACGACGCCGCATCACCCTGACTCAGTCACACATGGTGCACCAGGTCCTTCAGCGCTTCCGCTTCACGTACTTCTCGCCACAGCCCACTCCTCTGGCTACCGGCCACTCGCTCTCAGCTCCACCTTCGGACGAGTCCGTAGAGCCGAGTGGTCCGTACCCAGAGCTTGTGGGTTGCCTCATGTACCTGATGACGTGCACACGACCTGACCTCGCGTACCCTCTCAGCCTCTTGGCTCGCTACGTGGCACCTGGTCGACACCGAAAGGTGCACTTTGATGCTGCGAAGAGGGTACTGCGTTACTTGTGCAGCACATCGGGCATGGGGTCCTTTTCTGGAGGACGGGGTTCAGTGGTCCTCACAGGACACTCTGACGCTTCTTGGGCCGACGACCAGGCGACTCAGCGTTCGTCACAGAGCTACACCGTCATTCTTGGCGCCAGTTTTGTCTCGTGGAGGTCCACCCGTTCTTCTTCTGTGCTTGGTTCCAGCTGTGAGGCCGAGATCTACGCTGGGGCCATGGCTGCACAGGAGCTCCGCTGGCTGACCTACCTGCTAACCGACTTGGGGAAGCGGCCTCGTTCTCCTCCAGTTTTGTACGTCGACAACAAGGCAATGCTTGCCTTGTGTCGCGAGCAGAGACTGGAGCACCGAACGAAGCACATTGCTCTTCTCTACTTCCTTGCGCGTGAGCTGCAGCAGCGTGGTCAGCTGCGCCTTGCTTTCGTGGCCTCTTGGGCCAACACTGCTGATGTCTTCACCAAGGCCCTTGGGGCTGGTGATCATCAGCGTTTCTGCACTACTCTTGGGCTTGTGCCCACTCTGCCTCACCTCCTGGTTGCTTGACTTGCTCTTGTTGTATACTGATATGTGTCTTTATACCTGCATGTTTACTCTTGCTAGGTTGTGATCACTGTACTGCTTTGCTATTATAACTCTGCATGTGAACTGGCCTTGTGGCCGCTTGCTTGTGCTCAGATTGTGTGGTGTCATTGAGATCCACCCTGAGCTTAGCTTTGCTTTGCTTTGCTTGTTCTCTTGCTTGACTGGTCTTGTGACCGTCTGTTGTGTTTGCTATCTCCCACTTAGCCTATGGGGGTGTGTCAAACTGTATGTTTGTGTTATCACTAGGCTATAGTGGGTTAGCCTACAAGGGGTACAACACTTTAGGGTTAGGTACTCACGCATGCTACCTAGTCCACCATTCTTGCCTGCTTATTCTAACACATCTACCATCTACTTCAAACATGTTTTAACAATTGTACAGCTGTTGCAAAACCAAACGACAGCAGTTTTGAGCAACCACACCCCAGGGAGGGCGTATACAACATGCTACTGAAGTTCAACAACTGATCTCCTTCAGATCAGATTCTCGATTTCATTATGATTGCCTTCATACCATGAGCTACCTACAAGCAGCATTCATTAACACAGTTTCACCCAAAAACCCTCCCAAGCATCTAATCCATCCCTTCGAACGCAATGGCATCCAGGGTCCCATTCTCCACTATCTCATTCAGGGCCCCCCGCTTCATCTTATTACCCGCTTGGTGAAAAATACACGCATACGCTCGAGTATATCTTGAGAACACCTTGATCCCCATCCCCGAGCCCTGCACTTCAAACTGCTCGAATCCCCGCCCTCCCAGCATCTCCATCAGAGCATTGTAGCGGTCCAGCTTGATGAACGGAGGCGGCGCTGCCTGCCTGGCCGCCTCTAGCTTCTCCGGAGTGACATCCTCTGGGATCAGGTTTTGTAGCGGGCCGGGTAGAGCACAGAGGTATTTCAGAGTGCCAGGAGCAGGTGTGAGGGGGGAGGAGGCAATATGTAGTTTTCTATTTGCATTGGTGTAACTTGTTGGGAAAGAAGTGACTGCATCAGCTAATGCTGTTGATTGGGAAAGAAGTGACTGTATCGAAGCGAAATTTGTTTCAGGGTAAGGCGTCCGTGGGAAGGAGTTGAAGAGGTACGGTTGGGCCAAATAACCAGAAATGAACTGTCGATGGTCCTCCATACAGTCACTCGTGTACGTCGCATCTATCATCTCAGATAAAGCCCACGCGTACCCGACATAAACCCCTGCGTTAAGGTACAGATTCGGAAAAGGCGGGAACTTGAACTTTGGAGAGTAAAACGGCATTGCATCGGCGGTTGGATACGCGAAAATCTCGGCTCCGAAAACGACAGGAGCGTTAATAGAAAGGAACGCTTTAACGAGTTGATCTGGTGAGCACAGCTCACGATTAGGCAGGAACAAGACGTCGTCCGCATCTGTTACAATCACGATGTAATCACGCGGGAGTGTTCTCAAATACTCCCGATTGTATCTCACCCGCCCGCCTTGTCCCTTCCAAGTTTCGTTCAGACCAAGCACCGCAAACGGAACTCCCACCAAATCGCAAAACTTAGCTAAGCGTTGAACGCCTTTTCCGCAACGGGTGGAGAAAGCTATCCATTCGATCTGGCAGCCGGAGTGGGTGAATGACGAGGTGGGCTTTGAATCCCAAGGGTCAACGCTGGAATGATAAAGCACTTTGCAGCCATCTCTCCCCAGATTTTCCGCTCCTAAATCTGCTCCTAAATTAATCATTACTTCGCTGCTGCTGCCGCTGGTACTTCCGCTCCCACCTCCAATCGACATGTGACGGTAGTGACTTTCATTTCCATTGTCGAAGCCTGCTTTGCCGCGTATGGCAGCTGCATTTACCAAATCCGAGCACGCAATGTCGCGGAAAAATGATACGCTATGCAATCTCTTATACCCGAGGCCAACTCCCACGCACGAATCTAACCAATCGCGGAAGGCTGCGACATCGGGACTCGAGCCAGACGAAAATTTGTACGCCCAACTAGCAGCATCGCGAGTCCCATAATCGCCAGAAGAGACACTCCGAAGGCCCGCTTCGTGACTAACCAGAGCGACGACAGCCAGGAGCCCTTCCGAGTCGCCATACCTGCCGTTGCAGGGTCGAGAGGAAAGTCACTGTCTATCACGAACAAATCACTACTACTAATACTCGGGAGAGAGATTCTGCTTGGCGCACTTCGCCTGACTAGAGTCAGCTCCACACTGCACTAGCCTCTATCCCTGCGAAAGAACCTTGATCAACCCTGGAAGTGCAAAAGCTCTCAGCTTCAATTGTGCAGATTGTAATATCAACTTCGCAAATGGCAACATAGTCTCTCAGTACTCTCAGCTTGATACTCAGAGAGGATTACAGACCTTCGCCGTGTTCGGGAGAACTTGAGGATGAGGGCTAGAAATGAGGATCCCAAAGCTGCGTTCTGCAGTCGCATCAGCTCTGATGCGTCTGAGGCTCGGCCTAATCCGCACATTGAGAAATTGAGGTTCGGAAATTGCGAATTGGAAATTGAGAAATTGAGGTTCGGCCATTTGAAATCGAGGTTTGGAAAATCTGACTAAATTGAATTGAGGTCAGGAAATTGGACATTCAATTTCTTGACGAATTGAAAAATTGCGAATGTTACAGGTTTCTTGGAAGCTTTTTCGTCTCTGAATTTCGGTTTGGCCAAACTAATTGGCCAATGAGGTTGCAGCGCATCAGCTGATGCGCGCATGGGCGCTGTTCTGCAGGCGTTAAATTGCCAGAAACTGGGTCCGCAGAATCTTCCCCGATAAACGCGCTTCTGCCTATCAAGGTTTGGTGATAAGCGCGGTCCTGCCAAACCTTTTTGCGCCAAATTTAACGTTTAGGGTTTAGGGTTCCTGGCAAGAACATTCTTTCGGGGAAATAAGTATTCCGCATTAAGACTAACGCTGACGGCACGATCGAGCGATTCAAGGCTCATTGGGTTGTTCGCGGTTTTGATCAGAAACAAGGCGCGGACTTCGGCGCGACATTTGCTCCCATCGGTCGCCACACTTCGCTGCGCATTCTACTCGCCTTCGCAGCAGAATTGCGTCTTAAGCTTCGCCAAATTGATGTCTCTACGGCGTTTCTTTACGCCCTCGTCGACGCACTCATTCTCGTCGAGCAGCCGCACGGTTACGTTACGGACCCTTCCAACGTCTGTCGCCTTAATAAATCTCTCTACGGATGAAAACAGGCGCCGCGTCTCTGGCAGCAGCATCTGCACGAACGCCTCATCCACATCGGCTTTTGCCAACTGCCCCATGATCACGGCATGTACCGCCTCGACCGCGCAGCTGCATTCGTCCTGTCAGAATAAGGAAACAGTAATGATTGACTAAAGCAGGATGAGTGGTACAAGTAGCAACCCTAATAAAGGGTTGTACCCCATAGGGAGTAACCCACTACAGCCTAACATCACTAACATGATAAAAACATGTTTTGACACACCCCCATAGGAAAAGTGGGGGACAATAAGGGGTCACAAGACCAGTCAAGAGAAGAAGCAAAGCAAAGCAAAGCTCAGGGTGGATCCCAAGATCACCACGCATTCTGAGCACAAGCAAGCGGCCACAAGGCCAGTTCACATGCAGAGTTTATAATAGCAAGAGCAGTACACTAATCACAACCTAGCACGTGTAAGCATGCAGGTATACTCATATATATCAGTGTACAACAAGAGCAAGATCAAGAGATAAGCAAGTGAGGCAGAGTGGGCACAAGCCCAAGAGCAGTACAGAAACGCTGATGATCACTAGACCCAAGGGCCTTGGTGAAAACATCAGCAGTGTTGGCCCGAGTGGCCACGTAAGCAAGACAAAGCTGACCACGCTGCTGCAGCTCTCGCGTGAGGAAGTAACGGAGAGCAATGTGTTTCGTTCTGTGCTCCAGTCTCTGGTCCTGACACAAGGCAATCATGGCCTTGTTGTCGACGTACAGAACTGGAGGAGAACGAGGCCGCTCACCCAAGTCGGTCAGCAGGTAGGTCAGCCAGCGGAGCTCCTATGCAGCCATAGCCCCAGCGTAGATCTCGGCCTCACAGCTGGAACTAAGTACAGAAGAAGAGCGAGTGGACCTCCACGAGACAGAACCAGTGCCGAGACTGAAACTGTACCCCTGTGTCGACCGATGAGTCGTCTGGTCGTCAGCCCAAGAAGCGTCTGAGTGGCCGGTGAGAACAACTGAACCCGGTCCTCCAAGCACGAGCCCCATGCCCAATGTGCTACACAAGTAACGCAATACCCTCTTCGCAGCATCCCAGTGCATCTTTCGATGCCTACTGGGAGCCACGTAGCGAGCCAAGAGGCTGAGAGGGTACGTGAGGTCAGGTCGTGTGCACGTCATCAGGTACATAAGGCAACCCACAAGCTCTGGGTACGGACCACTCGGCTCTACGGACTCGTCCGAAGGTGGAGCTGAGAGCGAGTGGCCGGTAGACAGAGGAGTGGGCTGTGGCGAGGACCACGTGAAGTCGAAGCGCTGAAGGACCTGCTGCACCATGTGTGACTGAGTGAGGGTGATGGTGCGGCGTGCTCTGTCCCGGGTGATCTGCAAGCCAAGGTAACTCCGCAGCTCACCCAGGTCAGTGCAAGTGTGTCTCTCCTGCAGCTCCGCCTTCACCAAGGTCAGAGCCTCAGTGTCAGCAGTAGCAAAAACCAAGTTGTCGACGTACACAAGAACGTAGAACGGCGGCAGAGAAGTGTCTGTGCGCAGAAACAGCGAAGGGTCAGCAGTCGAGGGAGCGAATCCAAGAGACGCAAGTGTAGTCCTCAGTGTGTCGTGCCACTCGCGGGGTGCATGTCGAAGGCCGTTTACTGGTCGCCGAAGAATCCACTGGGTACCCTCAGGAAACGACCCAGTGAAGCCACGTGGACGGCGCAACCAGATAGCCTCGTAAAGGCTACCCTGCAAGGAGGCTGTCGAGAAGTCGAGGGAGTGCAGCTCGTAGTCTCGCTGTGCTGCAACGTGCATTAGCACCCGAAGAGTGGTCATCTTCGGGGTGGGGAGAAGGTCTGAAAGAAGTCGACCCCCGCATGCTGACTGAAGCCTCGAGCAACGTAACGCGCCTTGAAGGTAGGCGGAGAACCCGGCGGCCAATTCACCCTGAAAATCCACATGCCATCGACTATGTTCGCCCCAGGTGGGGGAACCTTGTCGACGTAGGTGCCTGTGGACTTCCAGGAAGCCATCTCTGCGTCCATGGCTATCTGCCACTTAGAGGAGTACGGACCCGTGATCGCCTCTGCGTAAGTGCGTGGGGTCGGGATGCCCAGTGCATCCGGGTCTCCCTCAGGGCAAAGTAGCGAGGACGCGAGATGCGGTGCAGCGGCCGCGAGGCACTCAAGCTGAAACTGCCTGTCCTCAAGAACGTCACAGCTAAGGGCAAGCTCGCCCCCAACGGACGGAGGACAGGAAGAGTCAAAATCAAGACTCGCAACGTAGTCAAGGCGGCACAAAGCACCAAAGTCAACAAGCTCAGCAACTAAGGCAGACGTAGCAGCAGACTCAAAGGAAGGGTCAGTCACAACTGTGGCAAGGAGACGAGTGACAGTCGGACTGGCAGCACGGACAAGGTCTGACGCAGGGTCAGGAACGTGAGGAAGAGAAGACGCAGGGGGAGACGGCAGGACAACATGTTGTGGAACAGAGGAAGGACGAAGTGCCATCTGATGAGTGCCTGGCAGAGCTGGAGCACGAGGACGGACAACACGACGACCGCGAACAGGAGTGGAAGCACGATTCTCAGTCTCACGACGCTCAGGAGTGGAAGCACGCATCTCTGGCTCACGACGCGCAGTCAGGGACGCAGTGACCTCAGTGTGAGGAGCAGGAGCAGGCAGCGGGGAGCCAGGAAGTAGCTATGGCTGAGACTGGTCAGTCGGTGGGAACAGTAGCGGAGGAGTAGTACCAGGAACCGGGAACTCGGTAGCAGCATGTGGGAGACTGAGAAGGCGACTAAGCGCAGACGGCTGCAGCTGAGTAGTCGCACCTCTAGAACCTCCCGCTCCAGTAGCAACAGCACCCCCAGAACCAGTGCCTCCAGCTCCAGTATCAACAACACCCCCAGAACCAGTGCCCCCAGCTCCACCACCAGGACTGCTCCAACGAACAGCCCACTCGCGAAGCTGCAGCGGCGAGAGCGACTCCTGCAGACTAGCACCACTAACTCCAGTACCTCCAAGAGCACCTCCAGTAGTACCTCCAGTGCCAGCACCTCCAGCACCTCCAGCAGTACCTGCACCTCCAGCACCTCCAGCAGCGCCTGTGCCTCCAGTACCAGGAACACCAGCACCAGCACCTCCAGGGCTAGCACCTCCAGAACCTGAACCTCCAGCACCTCCAGCAGCGCCTGTGCCTCCAGTACCAGGAACACCAGCACCAGCACCTCCAGGGCTAGCACCTCCAGAACCTGAACCTCCAGCACCTCCAGCAGCACCTGTGCCTCCAGTACTAGGAACACCAGCACTAGCACCTCCAGGGCTAGCAGCTCGAGAACCTGCAGCTCCAGCACGTCCAGCGCCACCACCAGGACTGCCCCAACGGACAGCCCACTCGCGAAGCCGCTCCGGCGAGAGAGACGCCTGGCGACGCGCACCAGGACTACCCACAGCAGCACCCACAGCAGTAGCACCTCCAGTACCTCCAGCTCTAGGAGAGCGAGCACGGCTAGCTCCACCACCAGGGCTGCCCCACTGTACAGCAAACTCGCGAAGCCGCTCCGGCGAGAGAGTCGCCCGCCGACGTGCACCAGTGCCACCAGTACGAGCAACCACAGTACCACCAGTAGCAGAACCTCCAGCTCCAGCAGCGCCAGCACCTCCAGCTCTAATACGGCTAGCTCCACAACCAGGGCTGCCCCACTGGACAGCCCACTCGCGCAGCCGCTCCGGCGAGAGAGCCTCCTGTCGACTCGTAGTAGGACCACCAGCACCAGTACCTCCAGGACCTCCTGTGCCCAGAGGACACTCAACACCCCCAGAACCAGCACCCCCAGTGGTACCACCACCTGCAGCACCAGAGTCCACAGCGACAGGCTACAGCAGCGGTGAAGACGGTCGAGGCGGAAACCCAGGAGGGACAGCCAAGCGTGCAGAGCGGCGAGGGGCCACTGTGGCAGCAGGAGTCGGGTCACCCACCTCAGCTGGGCCAGAGGTGTTTGAGGAGACCTCCAAAGGCTCAACCAAGGGGGGTGGGTCTACCTAGGACACACGTGAGGGAGCGGTACCGTGAGGAGGGAGGGGAGCTACCGGGGCGGGGTCGTCCACCAGGGAGAGAGGCAGGAGGGGTACCGGGGAACTGCGGTGGGGGTGAAGACGGTAGAAGCGGACAGACTCGTCAAAGGTGACGTCGCGGGAGGACAGCACACGACGAGAGCCCTGGTGGTAAAACTGCCAGGGCGGTGCGTCGGTGGGAAAGCCAAGGAACACGCACCGAAGAGTGCGTGGAGAGAGCTTGCCCGCAGGCAAGTCGCGGACAAGAGAGAGGGAACCCCAGACCCGAAACGCCGACGCATCGCCAACCTCGCCCGTCCACCTCAAGGTGGGGGAGGTCTCCGGGTGGGAGACACGGGGCCAGAGGTTGAGCTGCTCAGCGGCGTATCGGACCGCAAACGGCCACAGAAAATGGGGAGCAGCCGCATGGATCATGGAGGTGCGAGCAACATCCATGACAAGACCAATGCGGCGCTCAGCAATCCCATTCTGCTGAGGAGAGGTCGGAAGCGTGTACGGCTGGACGATGCCCTCAGCACCACAGAAGTCCTCAAGGAGGCGGGAGCAAAACTCACCACCTTGGTCAGAGTGCAGCCGCAGGACAGGCAGGTCTTGCTGGAACCGAGCGCGAAGCTGGAGACGAACAGCGCGGATCCAGCGGATCAAGACACCGTGAACATCCGCCTTGCTCTGCAAGGGGAAGACCGTGGTGTAGCGCGTGTAGTCGTCGACAACCAGCAAAAAGTAGCGCTCGCCACCCTGTCCAGTGACGCGGGCGGGGCCCCACACGTCCGTGTGCAGGGTCTGCAGAGGAGCAGTGGTAGGAGGAAACGAGGAGGAGTGAGGAGCGGCGCGCTGCTGCCCCTCGACGCAGGGAAGGCAGGGCGGTGCAAGCGACGGGCAGGGACCTGGGGAGACCAGACATAAGAAGACGGGAGTGCATGCCACGTAGGCGTGGCAAGGAGGGGTGGCCAAGACAGTAGTGCCAGAAGAGAGTCTGGTGCGTGAGGAGACGACACGAACAAGACCAGGCGACCTCAACCAACTCAGCTACCTGACCTGACTCAGCTACCAGTGCGGACTTAGTGGTCAGTGTGTACAGGCCAGACCCAGGCCTCCGAGTGAACATGGCGAGGTGCTCACCAGTGCGCGATTCCGTACAGATCGCCACGAGCTCTCCTCCAGGCTGGGTGACAGTGACCCACTGGTCCTGGAGGACAGAGGTAGCCACCAAGTTCTTAGCGAACGAGGGGAGGTGGAGACCTGTGAGGAGGCTGGAAGGGGCCGCCGGATAAGGGAGAACAGTGGCGCCACGCGCGACTACCGGGCCCCCAGAGGGGTCGGCCAGTGTGACAGGGACAGGGACTGTGAGCGGTGTGACTGTGTTGCTGTCGCGGAAGAAGCAACGAGACGCGCCGGAGTCGAGAGTAAAAGTGTGCAAGGCCTCCTTAGGCTCTGCACCTGTGCTAGCTGAGTCAACAGCACCAAGACTAACAGCCTCTACGCCACCAGGTGCCTCTCCACCCCCAGTACTAGTACCCCAAGCTCCGGCACCAGGGCTGCCCCACCGGACAGCCCACTCACGAAGCTGCTGCGAGGAAAGAGTCTCCGGCGAACGCTGCTGCCGCTGCTGTCCACCCCCAGAACCTCCGCGTCTACCAGCGGCACTACCAGCAGTAGTAGACTCACAGGGACCTCCAGTAGTAGCACACCAGGCTCCGCCACCGGGGTTGCCCCACCGGACAGCCCTCTTGCGAAGCTGCTGCGACGAGAGCGGCTCCCGCCGACGAGTACGAGGACCGCCAGCACCAGCGCCTCCAGCCCTAGCACGGCTAGCTCCGCCACCGGGGCTGCCCCACCAGATAGCCCACTCGCGAAGCTGCTGCGGCGAGAGAGACTCTTGCACACTCGGCTGCCGCTGACGTAGGACAGTCGTAGTGGCCATGGCAGGCAGTGGCAGCTAGTAGCAGCAGTAGCACAGGTCGCAATAGCAGGCGGTAGCACCTAGGGCGGCAGCAGCAGGCGGCAGCACCTAGGGCAGTAGCAAACAGTAGCTCCTAGGGCAGCAGCACCTAGGGTTTTTTTTTTTTTTTTTTTTTTTTTTTTTAGGGTATAGCAGGGCGCGCTGGGCGCGCTAGCGCTCTGGGCAGCGGGGCGCGCTGGCGCGCTGGCGCGCTGGGCAGCGGGGCACGCTGGCGCGCTGGGCAGCGGGGCGCGCTGACGCGCTGGGCAGCGGGGCGCGCTGGCGCGCTGGGCAGCGGGGCGCGCTGGCGCGCTGGGCAGCGGGGCGCGCTGGCGCGCTGGGCAGCGGGGCTCGCTGGCGCGGTGGGCAGCGGGGCGCGCTGGCGCGGTGGGCAACGGGGCGCGCTGGCGCGCTGGGCAGCGGGGCGCGCTGGCGCGTCGGGCAGCGGGGCGCGCTGGCGCGTCGGGCAGCGGGGCGCGCTGGCGCGTCGGGCAGCGGGGCGCGCTGGCGCGTCGGGCAGCGGGGCGCGCTGGCGCGTCGGGCAGCGGGGCGCGCTGGCGCGTCGGGCAGTGGGGCGCACTGGGCAGCGGGGCGCGCTGGCGCGCTGGGCAGCGGGGCGCGCTGGCGCGTTGGGCAGCGTGGCGCGCTGGCGCGCTGGGCAGCGGGGCGCGCTGGGGCGCTGGGCAGCAGGGCGCGCTGGCGCGTCGGGCAGCGGGGCGCGTTGGCGCGTTGGGCAGCGGGGCACGCTGGCGTGCTGGGCAGCAGGGCGCGCTGGCGCTGTGTGCAGTAGGGTGCACGTGCAGAGCGCGCGGGCAGGCAGGGCGGCGCAGCTGCAGGCAGAGCGCGCGAGAACATGGCGGCGCTCAGGCAGGGCACAGGCCTCTCTTTTCGTTTTGAGGAACTCTTCCATTTCAGGGTTCACCCGACCCGCCACCCGGCCAAATCCGGGTAGTGGCAGGGTATTTTCTATCAAATCTGATTTGTGGCAGGGTCATAATTTCAGCAACCCTGCCTTTGCTCCGCAAGCTTGTGTGCTGCTTCAGTTAGCGGAATTTTAGTGGGGCGAGGGTAGCTGGGAGGTCTCGGCATGCGTTAAGGGGAGTTCTTAGATTCGAAAATTTCTCCCTACTTAGACGAATTTAAGTCCGAACACGGGAGTTCGGAGTTTTCGACGAGTTTTAACTTCAAAATATTTCGGAGAGAGGAGTGGAGTAGAGGGATCTCCAAAAAACTTTAGACAAATTTCACGGAGAAGAATAGTGGAGAGATCTCGGCTGGATTCTATACTTAGACGAATTTCAGACAGAAGAAGGGAGTCGTGAGTGATCCGCTCAACTTTATACTTAGACGAATTTCACAGATGTGGGGTGGAGAGATCTCGCTCAGTTTGACAAATTTCAGTCAGAAGTGGGACAGAGAGATCTCGGCTCAAACTTGTACTCAGACGACAGAGTAGTGGGATGGCCGGGTTCTTTTTAAGAGAACCCTTTCACGACCGAGTTACAGAAGTCCAAACCCGGACTCAGCAGCGTAAAAAAATAGCCCACCCGGATAGTGGCCGGGTGGGAATCGGACGGGACCCAGGTTTGGCAGGGTCGGTACAAAAAATCACCCTGATTGGAAGGGCAATCAGGGTAAAACACCCTGCAAAGGAGAGCCCTGGCAGGGCAGCAGGGCGCTCAGTAGCAGGGCAGATGGGCGCGCGCGGGCAGGGCAGTAAGGTGCGCGTTGGCGCTAGGCAGCAGGGCAGGAAAAAAAAGTTTCAAGTCCGGGCAGGGCGGAACGTTCGGTGGGCCCTAAGGAACGTACCTACTCAAATACCATGTCAGAATAAGGAAACAGTAATGATTGACTAAAGCAGGATGAGTGGTACAACTAGCAACCCTAACAAAGGGTTGTACCCCATATGGAGTAACCCATTACAGCCTAACATCACTAACAGGCAGCAGGGCAGGAAAAAAAAGTTTCAAGTCCGGGCAGGGCGGAACGTTCGGTGGGCCCTAAGGAACGTACCTACTCTAATACCATGTCAGAATAAGGAAACAGTAATGATTGACTAAAGCAGGATGAGTGGTACAACTAGCAACCCTAACAAAGGGTTGTACCCCATAGGGAGTAACCCACTACAGCCTTGTGAGAATGAGAACGAGAATGAATCAACTATGAAATGAAGTGAGTACAAATATGAAACCCTAATTGGTTGTACCCCCTATGGGATACCCCACTATAGCCTACACAACAGCATAAGCTATAATGTTCTGACACACCCCCATAGGCAAAGTGGGGGAGAACAAGGGGTCACAAGACCAGTCAAGCAAAGCAAAGCAAAGCAAGCTCAGGGTGGATCACAAAGTCACCACACAGTCCGAGCACAGGGTCAAGGCCACACGGCCAGTTCACATGCAAGAGTACACACATATATATAAAGCTAGACAAGCAAGGGCAGGTATATATATATGTGAGAGTACAAGCAAGGTCAAGAGGAGAGCAAGTGAGGCAAGACGGGCACAAGACCCAGCTGAGTGCAGAAGCGCTGATGATCACAAGGCGGAAGTGCCTTGGTGAAGACATCAGCAGTGTTGGCCTCAGAGGCCACGTACGCAAGCCGCAACTGTCCACGTTGCTGTAGCTCACGAGCAAGGAAGTAGCGGAGAGCAATGTGCTTTGTTCTGTGCTCCAGTCGCTGCTCTCGACACAAGGCCAGCATGGCCTTGTTGTCTACGTACAGGACTGGAGGAGAACGAGGCAGCTCTCCAAGGTCGGTCAGCAGGTAGGTGAGCCAGCGAAGCTCCTGTGCAGCCATGGCCCCGGCGTAGATCTCAGCCTCACAACTCGAGCCAAGAACAGAAGACGAGCGAGTAGCCCGCCACGAAACAGAGCCGGAACCAAGGCTGAAGGTGTAACCCTGTGACGACCGCTGCGTAGCCTGGTCGTCAGCCCAAGAAGCGTCCGCGTGCCCAGTGAGGACCACTGGACTCCGCCCTCCAAGCACTAGCCCCATGCCCGACGTACTGCACAAGTAGCGCAACACCCTCTTCGCTGCAGCCATGTGCTCTGGTCTGTGTCTCCCAGGAGCAACATAGCGTGCAAGAATGCTAAGAGGGTATGCAAGGTCAGGTCGTGTGCAGGTCATCAGGTACATGAGGCAGCCAACAAGCTCTGGGTACGGGCCACTCGACTCTACGGACTCATCCGAAGGCAGAGCTGAGAGCGAGTGGCGAGTAGACAGAGGAGTGGCCTGAGGCGAGGAGTACGTGAAGCCGAAGCGCTGAAGGACCTGCTGCACCATGTGTGACTGAGTCAGGGTAATGGTGCGGCGTGCTCTGTCCCGGGTGATCTGCAAGCCAAGGTAGCTGCGCAGTTCACCCAGGTCTGTGCACGTGTGTCTCTTCTGCAGCTCGGACTTCACGTAGGCGAGTCCAGCAGTGTCAGCTGTGGCAAAGACCAAGTCGTCGACGTACACGAGGATGTAGAACGGCGGCAGAGAGGTGTCGGTGCGTAGAAACAGCGACGGGTCGGCAGTAGAAGGAGCAAACCCAAGAGCCGCAAGCGTAGTCCTCAGTGTGTCGTGCCACTCACGTGGCGCCTGGCGGAGACCGTAGACTGGACGCCGGAGACTCCACTGGGTACCAGGAGGGAAAGACCCAGTGAAGCCAGGTGGGCGACGCAGCCAGATCTCCTCGTGCAGGCTGCCCTGCAAGAAAGCTGTGCTGAAGTCAAGAGAGTGCAGCTCGTAGTCACGGTGAGCAGCAACGTGCAGCAGTACCCGAAGAGTGGTCATCTTCGGGGTGGGGGAGAAGGTCTGAAAGTAGTCAACTCCCTGCCGCTGACTGAAGCCACGAGCCACGTAACGCGCCTTGAAGACAGGCGGAGAACCCGGCGGCCGCTTCACCCTGAAGATCCACATGCCACTGACGATGTTCGCCCCAGGAGGGGGGACAGCGTCAACGTAGGTGCCTGTGGACTTCCAGGAAGCCATCTCTGCGTCCATAGCTGCCTGCCACTGAGAGGAGTAGGGACCCTCTATCGCCTCCGCGTAAGAGCGCGGAGTCGGGATGTCAAGTGCATCCGGGTCTCCCTCAGGGGTAAGCAGTACGGACACGAGATGAGGTGAAGCAGCGGCCAAGCACTGGAACTCCTCCTGCCTGTCCTCAAGGACGTCCGTGCCAAGGGCACACTCACCCCCGATGGACGGAGGACAGACAGACTCAGACTCAGCGACAAGACTAGCAGCGTAGTCTAAGCGACAGCGAGCAGCAAAGTCGACGAGCTCAGTAACGAGAGCAGACGCAGCAGTAGACTCGAAAGAAGGGTCAGTGACAACAGTAGCAAGGAGACGCGTGACAGTAGGACTGGCAGCACGAAGAGAGTCCGACTCCGGGTCGGCAAGAGCAGGAAGAGAGGACTCAGGAGGAGAAGGCAAAGGGGCACGCAGAGGAGCAGTGGACGGACGCAGAGACATCCGGTGCGTGCCAGGGACAGGAGGAGGACGCTGACGCGAACCGCGACCACTAGTGCGAGCAGCACGGACAGGCGATGCAGGGCGAGACGCAGGCTCACGACGCTCAGCCAGACCTCCAGTAGGACCAGTGTAGGGAGAAGGAGCAGGCAAAGGGGAGGTAGGCTGCAACTGTAGCTGGGACGAGACAGGCTGTGGACACTCTAAGGGAGGAGGAGGACCAGTAGAAGGTGGAAGACCAAGAACCTGCTGCAGGAGTGGAACGAAGTACGGTCGAGGCCGCGCGGCGACGCTAGAAGCAGCAGGGACAGCACCAGAACCCTCAGCAGGAGCACCCGCTCCAGCAGCACCACCAGTAGCTCCAGAACCTCCAGCAGCACCAGGAGCACCCCCAGTAGGACTGCCAGCGGTAGTCTCAGCAGCACCAGCAGCACCAGCTCCAGTGCACCCAGGACGAGCACCTCCGGGACCCGCGACCGCAGCACCCTCAGCAGCCGAAGGACCTCCAGCACCAGCAGCACGCCTCCAGCGCCGGGCAAACCACTTACGCAGCTCCTGTGGAGAAAGTGGCTCCCGGCGAGACGAAGCACTCGGAGAACCTCCAGGCGGAGCACCTCCAGGCTCAGCACCCCCAGGCGTAGCACCCCTAGGCTCAGCACCCCCAGACGTAGCACCCCTAGGCTCAGCACCCCCAGGCTCAGCACCCCTAGACTCAGCACCCCTAGGCTCAGCACCCCTAGGCTCAGCACCCCTAGGCTCAGCACCCCCAGACGTAACACCCCCAGGCCCAGCACCCCTAGGCTCCGCACCCCCAGGTACAGCACCCCCAGCCTCAGCACCCTCAGCAGCACCAGAGTCACCAGTGACCTCGACAGGCTCGACTGCGTCTACCTGGGACACACTTGAAGGGGCAGGACCCTGAGGGGGGAGGGGGTCTACCTGGGGGGGACCTGGTACCAGGAAGAGTGGGGGTGGGGGGAGGGACGGAGTGCGGTAGGGGAAGAGGCGGTAGTAGGGGACCGACTCGTCAAACGTGACGTCCTGGGAGGACAGAACACGGCGAGAGGTGGGGTGGTAAAACTGCCACCCAGGCGCGTCAGGGGGGAACCCCAGGAAGACGCAAGGAGCAGCACGAGGGGATAGTTTGTCCGCAGACAGGTCGCGGACAAACGCCCGAGATCCCCAGACCCGGAACGCCGACGCATCGCCAACCTTCCCCGTCCACAGCAAGGCTGGGGAGGTCTCCGGCCTGGAGACCCTGGGGTGGAGGTTGATCTGATGCGCCGCGTACCTCACCGCAAACGGCCACAGAAAATGGGGGGCAGCCGCATGCATCATAGACGTACGAGCGACGTCCATGACCATGCCAATGTGGCGCTCAGCAATCCCATTTTGCTGCGGTGAGTCCGGAAGCGTGAAGGTCTGACGGATGCCCCGTGCACGACAGTAGGCACGCAAAAGGCCAGAGGAGAACTCTCCGCCTCTGTCCGAGTGCAGACGCAGAACAGGAAAGTCCGAGCCGAAGCTCTGCCTGAGCTGGAGACGAGCTGCGCGGATCCAGTCGATCAGCACCTCAGTGACATCACCCTTGCTGCGCAAGGGGAAGACTGTGGTGTAACGCGAGTAGTCGTCAACAACGAGCAGGAAGTAGCGCTCGTGACCCTGTCCACGGACGCGGGCTGGGCCCCACACGTCCATGTGAAGTGTCTGCAACGGGGCCTCTGTCGAAGGAAACTGGGAGGAGTGAGGGGCAGCACGCTGGCGCCCCTCGACACAGGGGACACAGGCAGGGCCAGGGCCCTGAGGAAGGGGAGGGAGGGACCGGGGGAGACCGGACACAAGAAGACGGGAGGCCATACCTCTGAGCCGAAGCAGAGAGGGGTGGCCAAGGCGGTGGTGCCAGAGGAGAGTCTCGTGAGACAGGAGACGACACGAACAGGGGGCAGACTCAGGACCAGACCTGGACGCCGCAGCAAACACCTGACCCGACGTAACTACCCTACCAGACTCAGCAACTGGAGGAGACGCAGTGGTCAGAGTGTACAGGCTCGACCCCGGCTGACGGGTGAACGTAGCCAGGTGTCGGCCTGTGCCAGCCTCTGTACAGTGGGTCACTCGCTGACGTGCAGGAGTGAACTGGTGGACACCCGCATCCTGTAGGTCAGCACCACTCACCAGGTTCGTCGAGAACGAGGGGAGGTAGAGACCAGACAGGGTGCCAGAGGGAGCCGCCGGACACGGGAGGACTGTGGAGAAACGAGACAGGACCGGACCCCCAGAGGGGTCAGCCAGAGACACCGCAACCGGCCGACTAAGCGGCATGAGTGTGGTGCGGTCCCGAAAGAAGGAGCGAGACGCCCCAGAGTCAAGAGTGAAGGTGAGGGAGGCCGAAGCCGACGCGGTACCTGAGAGAGCAGACTCACCAGTACCTGAGGACGCAGACACACCAGCACCTAGAGCAGCAGCGTCGTAAGCACCTAGGGCAGCAGCCTCACCAGTACCTAGAGCAGCAGTCTCAATGCCCGGATCGGGCTGGAAACACCGGTAACAGGCACCCTCATCACTAATAGACACAGCATACATGGCAGAAAGAATAGCATCAAAGTCCAGATCAAAGATGGCAACCCCCGCCCTAGACAGCTCGTCCAAGCGAGGGATCTCGGAGGCCTCCGGGAACTGGTGACGCCATGCGTCCGTCAAGCGGCCAAAGCAGCGCGGAGTGGGGTGCGCACCCCCACACTGCTCACCCGCACGGTCGCCGGTGCGCAAGACGTAGGTACACGGACCAAAACCCCCACCCCGCTGGCGTGCAGTGTACCACTCACGGAGCTGCTGAGGGGACAGGGTCGCACGACCACGCTGCTGCCGCTGGCGCGAGCCACCACCGGAGCCACTCCTCTGCAAAGACCCGCGACCAGCTCCACCGCCACCCCCACCGCCTCCACCGCCTCCGCTGCCTCCACTGCCGCCGCCGCCTCCACCGCCTCCTCCACCGCCGCCTCCTCCGCCACCTCCGCTACCACCGCCACCGCCGCCGCGGCCTCCGCCTCCACTGCCGCCACCGAACCCCCCACCCCCACCTCCACCTCCACCGCTACCCCCACTCCCCCCACTGCCTCCACCTCCACCTCCACCGCCCGCTCCTCCAGCTCCCTTGCCCCCCTTGCCCTTGCCAGGGCGGCGTCTCCCGCTAGGGGCAGACGCCGCACCGACCGACTCAAGACCAAGGAGGTCGGCCGAAGCAGCAGAGACAACAGAGGGCAGCAGGGGGGAGGGAGAACACCCCTCAAAGATGGGGGTGCGCGGGTCACCTCGAGAGGCTCCTACAGCGACTATGCTCTTTTCTATCGCGAGGAGGGCCTTCTCGAGGAGGTCTACAGTGAGTGTGGTGGGACAGACTGAGAGAAAGTGGTCCCTGACTACTCGAAGGGAGTCAGGGAGGCGAGTGACTAGGAAGTACAGAGTGATGTACATGGGGGGGGGGTTCGCGGTGTAGAAGTCAGCAGGAAGTGCAGCGCGGTAGCGAGTGTCACTAGTGCGGAGGTGCGTAATGAGGTCAGCAACGGTGGGAAAAGAAGCAAGGTCAGGGAAGAGGTACGGCAGCATGAGACGGCTCAGTGCAGCAGTGGAAGGGGAGGAGTAGCGCGCGACTACAGCGGCGTACAAGGTCTGAGCACTCTTGTACTGACTAAAGTGCGCACGCTCGGAGGTAGGGAGGTGGCGACGCACAGCAAGACGTGCAGCAGCATCGCGCGTGGCCCACTGGGAGCGAACAGTGGCGTCAGCATCAGCAGCAGGGGCAGGGGAAGCGCCAGAGGTGAGGTCAAAGAGAGAGAGGCCGTCCGCCCTATCGCACTGTAAGAACAGCTGTAGGTCATCTACCCAGACCTCAAAGTCAATGGCCCGACCCTCAGCGTCAAAAGTGAGGACACTAGGGGTAGCCATGACAGCAGTAGACCAGCAGTGCAAGGAGTAGGGGAAGAGCACGCAGTGACAGAGGGTCTGTGCTCACCGGACAGGGCTGCTCGGGCAGCTCGGCTGCAGGGCGGCTCGGCCGCTGGGCGGCTCGGCGGCTGGGCGGCCCGGCGGCTGGGCGGCTCGGCAGCTGGGCGGCTCGGCGGCTGGGCGGTCGGCTGCACGGCGGCTCGGCTGGTGGGCGGCCGGGCGGCTCGGCTGCAGCGCGGCTCGGCGGCGGGGCGGCTCGGCTGCTCTGCTGCTGGGCGGCTCGGCTGCGCTGCTGTTGGGCGGCTCGGCTGGGCCGCTGACGTAGGGCGGCGGGGCCGCTGTAGAGGAGTGGCGGGGCCGCTGCAGAAAGACGGCGGGGCCGCTGGGTAGTGAGGCGGCGGGGCCGCGAAGACGGGCGGCGGGGCCGCTGCAGAGAAGCGGCGGGGCCGCAGTGAAGGGCGGCGGGGCCGCAACGAGAGAGGCGGCGGGGCCGCAGCGAGAGAAGCGGCGGGGCCGCGAAGTCGGGCGGCGGGGCCGCTGAGTAGGGCGGCGGGGCCGCAGTGAGAGGCGGCGGGGCCGCAGCGAGAGAGGCGGCGGGGCCGCGAAGACGGGTGGCGGGGCCGCAGTGAGTGGCGGCGGGGCCGCAGCGAGAGATGGCGGCGGGGCCGCGAAGACGGGCGGCGGGGCCGCAACGAGAGAGGCGGCGGGGCCGCAGAAAAGGGCGGCGACGGGCCGTGGGCGGCGCGAAGTCGCAGGTAAGGGCGGCGACGGGCCGGGGCGGCTCGAAGCCGTAGGTAGAGGCGGCGCGAAGCCGCGGGAAGGGCGGCGACGGGCCTGGGCGGCGCGAAGCCGCAGGTAGGGGCGGCGCGAAGCCGCCGGTGAGGGCGGCGCAAAGCCGCGGGTAAGGGCGGCGACGGTCCGGGAAAAGGGCGGCGCGCCGCAGCCGCTAGGGCGGCTCGACGCGACCGTAAGGGCGGCGCGACGGGCCGCTAGGTGCGACTCGACGGGCCGCTAAAAAAAAAGGCAGGCGCGACTCGAGGCGCGCTTCGGTGGGCCCAAGGAACAGTCCCTAGGAGGGGACCTGCTCTGATTCCATGTGAGAATGAGAACGAGAATGAATGAACTATGAAATGAAGTGAGTACAAATATGAAACCCTAATTGGTTGTACCCCCTATGGGATACCCCACTATAGCCTACACAACAGCATAAGCTATAATGTTCTGACAAGCCTAACATCACTAACATGATATAAACATGTTTTGACACGTCCTACTCGTCGTCTACGTCGACGACTTACTTTACATCGGCAGCTCGGCCGACATTGTTTCTTACTTTGAAGGGGAGCTGAAAACCTACCTGATTAATACAATCTCCACCGATGCCACTCAGTATCTTGGGCTCAACATCACCGAGACCCCTACTGCTATTCATCTCTCCGCCGAGAAATTCGCCGAGAAGCTGCTGAAACGTTTCCCTCTACCGATAAGTACTTCTCAAACTCTGTTCCGCTCTACTCCAGTAGCTGAATCCGAGCCTCTCACCTCTGCGGGTGTGACACTCTATCAGCAACTTCTGGGTAGCCTACTCTTCGCAGATGTGACATGCCGACCGGATTTAGCTTATTCGGCTAGCCAGCTCGCTCAATATCTTAAGCGAGCAGAAGGGGAGAACCTACGGGAGCTGGAAGCAGCTGTTTCGTACTTCGTATCTACACCTACTATCGGACTGACGTATCATAAGTCGCCGAAGTCGCGGCTAGCTCTACTCGGCTACGTAGATGCAGATCACGCGGGTGATACTACAAACAGGCGCTCACGTACGGGTTATATCTTCCGCCTTGAGCCCGTGGGAACAATCTCCTGGCAGTCATCCAAGCTGGAGCTGATTGCACTTTCATCAGCTGAGGCAAAATTCATCGCTGCATGCACTGCCATGAAGGAAGGACTTTACCTTCGCGAATTGCTTAGCGAAGCAAAGTTACTGGACATGTCACAGTTTCAGCTCTTCTGCGACAACCAGTCTGCAATTCGCATCGCAAACAAGTCCGGGTTCGCGAATCGAGCCAAACACATTTCACTTCGCCACATCTTCGTCAAGGACGAAATCGGGCAAGGCAAGTTACAGCTCGATTACTGTCCCACGAGCGAAATGGCTGCGGATCACTTGACCAAACGCCTGCCACGTCCGAAATTCCAGTACTGCATGATGCTGACTGGACTCGGTCATATCACCAACAACACCGACAACATCGAACTCCATAATTGAAGGGGAGTGTTGGATAAAGAAATTTGACTTATACAGTTCAGTAGTTCGATCTACAGTAGTATCGAAGTACTCTTAGAGCGTATTCCTATCCTCCTATCAATCTGACCTCCTATCAAGCTCACACTGGAAAATCCCCTAAACCCAAAACCTCTCGCTACTTTTACCAGGCAAAAAGTACAATCTTGATAGGAGGTCAGATTGATAGGAGGATAGGAATACGCTCTTATATATGTATGTTACTGTAGCAGGTGTCCCTTCGCATGAGTTACATGTAGTAGTGCGAACAGTCGCGCGACTGTTCGCGTGACACATGATTATACCCCTTCGTAGAGTCGATTCAATATCTAGCGCGTTTCATGAACAGGTACATCTTGTCAGAGGTCCACTGGTGATCCCCGATTGATCCTAGGGAAGGGTTACAGGCATGTTGGCCTGGGGGGTTATGGGTGCACTGACCCGCTACTTAACAAGCTCTTTTATCCCAATGGTCTAGTGGTTGGGATTCTGACATGGTATCAGAGCGAAGGTCTCGGGTTCGAATCCCAGTGTGTGCACTTCGGGCATCCCAGTGCGGGGGGGTGTCAGAGGTCCACTGGTGATCCCCGATTGATCCTAGGGAAGGGTTACAGGCATGTTGGCCTGGGGGGTTATGGGTGCATTGACCCGCTACTTAACAAGCCCTTTTATCCCAATGGTCTAGTGGTTGGGATTCTGACACATCTCTGAATAGGTACTTTCGTAGACTATAAATATATTGTATCTCTTCTTTATTACCGTATTTAATTCTTATTCTCACCATTTTGCAGCACAGGAATTCAAGTCTTCTGCTGCAATACTTTACAGAGGCTAAACTCTAAAAGATCCTAAGGACTTTCTCAGTTCAACAACGCGCATGCGCTTATGCCCTATACTCATTTACAAGCCCCCCCCCCCCCCCCTAAAATACGGTATTAACAGTCTTATCCTGTCCAACAAAGATCCCGTGGTTGTTCTAATACATTTGAACGATAAAGTGGGGTTGCAATATTATTTCAAGGTAATCATTGTCATCGAAGGCATGAATGAGCTAACCTTTTAATGGAGAAAGACACAAACGATAACAATATGTTGCGTGCGAGCTAGCCTATGCAATTCTGGCCACCAAGTTTGAGCTATTCCCGAGGCGTAGGCTGACTCAGCCTTGTAAGGTAATGCGTTTGAAAAAATGGCACAATCGGTAACGGGCGAAGAAGTGGCAAGCCTATGAACGGTGTGTACGCCAGGAGGTAAGATGTGCGAAAGCATTCCTGATGTTTTATGTAATGCATGATTTGCTATTGCGTCCAACTTATGCGGGGCTTACTTTATGGAGTGTGCAGCTTCAATCTGCCTTCCCCTTTACCCATCCATGCCCCGCTTGTCATCCCGCCTAGGCTCGCGATTCAGGGCTTGGCAAACTCGCTGCAATTCTGTTTGCTGCGGTGGCAGCAGATCTTTGGTCGGTGTATCGTGATCTTCGGGCACCCACCCCATGTATTCCCACTCCCCTCCTCTCCCCACCACCCTCCCCCCCCCCCCCCCCCCCCCCCTCCCCCCTTTCTCTTACATCCCATGTCAAAGTCCCCCCTCCCCCGACCCTGTCCCCGAAAACTTGATGGTCCTTCCGCCTCCCCATAAGCTGGATGAATTGCGGCTGCCCACACTCTCGGGTGGGCACTGCACTGTAACCATCCTCGAGTCGCAAAAGACTAGGTGCATGTGGGCGCTATGCTCTCCGCCATCATAAGAACCCTACCTCACAATCGATATGCGTCGCTGATGTCGCTAAACTTCGCATTATCGAAGACATGTGACCTGCATCTGCAGAATTGACTTTCGTAAGGTCGTTCGCAAGCAACCCGACACCCAACCCAATAGCTCCAGCGAGACAAATGTCTCCAGTGAACTCGTATTGTACAGTATCACCTTCGCAGCCTATCCCGTGCCAGCTGGAGCACTCAAGCGACGAACCGCACTAGGTGAGGCGGCGGCGCGCCACCACTGAATTCTGGCAAGGGCGAGTTGTTTTCTTCGTTTACAATTGACTTTGGAAGGTTCATTCTGGTGCATATTGGTCTAAACCGGTGGAAAGAAATATACCGCTCCCAAACGTGGCTGAACGTAATATACCGCGTCAAAAGAAAGAATGACCCGCCCTGTAAGGACCTTCTGGAAATCGCGTCCTCGCGTTGGCGCAGCAAATCAGCTCCGCCTGGTGTTCTTGGGGGAGGACTGAGCGGAAGACCCATTCCGCTTGAGCGGAAGCACAACGCCCGCAACGCAAGAAGATTCTAGCTGGTCCAATTCTTGACACTTGCGCTGTATTTGCACCACTCGCTGTCTCCTCATTCACACCTTCATGCTCAGAAATACATCAACTCTGGTCGAGCTTTGGCCAGGTCAGAAAATAGCTACTTCGGGAATTGAACGAGTGGGCCAGCGGGAGTCTCCAGCAGCGCATTTCGCGTACGCTGTGGCGCGCCACCCTCAACTCATTCCCATTTCACCCCACCGCGCTTTCACCTCGCTTTCGTGCCGCCATTGAGTTTCGACCATGGCGCGCCAGTACCTCGCGCTTGCGCTGCTGCTGCTCGCGGTCACCATCTCGACGACCGCCATGACTTCAGCGAATGGCGCGACGCTCGTCATCAGCAACATCGACCGCAGCCTGACGGTCGACAACTACACCATCTACGGCCAGAACATTTACGACAACGAAACCGGCGTCCAAGTCAAGCCGACCAAAAACCCCGACGGGTCGCTCACGGTGGAAGGCAAGTACACGTGGTACCCGAACGGCACCATCGCCGCACCCGGAGTGATTATCTACATCGCCGGCGCGGCCAGCTTCGTGGAAATCGCGAACACGAAGCTGTACGGCAAGGGCGGCATCGCGCGGAACGCGGCGACGGACGCGGTGATTCCGTGGGTTGAGAATCCCGACGGCTCGTTCGCCGCCGGCGACATCACCGGCTGGGCGAACGGCACGTTCCGCGGCTCCAATGGCGTCGTGCTGCGAACGCGCCTCTCGTTCAAACCAACGAATGGCGGCGGAAGCACCGGTAGCGGCGGAGGCACGGGCACCGGCGGTGGCACGGGCACTGGCGGAGGCACGGGCACTGGCGGGAGTACGGGCACCGGCGGAGGAACGGGAACTGGCGGAGGCACGGGTACTGGCGGAGGCACGGGTACTGGCGGAGGCACGGGTACTGGCGGAGGTACGGGCACTGGCGGAAGCACGGGCACTGGCGGAAGCACGGGCACTGGCGGAAGCACGGGCACTGGCGGAAGCACGGGCACTGGTGGAGGCACGGGTACCGGCGGTGCCACGGGCACGGGCGGAGGCACGGGCACTGGCGGAGGCACGGGCACTGGCGGAGGCACGGGCACTGGCGGTGGCACGGGCACCGGCGGAAGCACGGGCACTGGAGGAAGCACGGGCACTGGCGGAAGCACGAGCACCGGCGGAAGCACAGGCACCGGCGGAGGCACGGGCACCGGCGGAGGCACGGGCACCAGCGGAGGCACGGGCACCGGCGGAAGCACGGGCACGGGCGGAAGCACAGGCACCGGCGGAAGCACGGGCACCGGCGGGAGCACAGGCACGGGCGGAAGCACAGGCACCGGCGGAAGCACGGGCACCGGCGGGAGCACAGGCACCGGCGGAGGCACGGGCACGGGCGGAAGCACGGGCAGCGGCGGAGGCGTGAACCCGGACGGTAGTGTGGCGTTGGGCGCGGACTATAAGGTGCTGCCCAACGGCACGGTGGTCGACGCAGCTGGCAAGCCCGTCGCTCCCGTTGCCAATCCCGACGGCTCGTTCACTGTTGGCGGCAAGTACACTGCCTTCCCCAACGGCACGATTGTGGGTCCCGACGGGTCGGTGGTGGAGAGCGGCAAGAAATTCGCTGTCAATCCGGACGGCACGATCGCTGTTATCGCCGACCCCAGCAGCACCAGCCTGACTGTGAACCCCGATGGCAGCCTGACCGTCGGACCCGGCTACACCATGCTACCTAACGGCCAGGTGGTTGACTCCACTGGAGCTTTTGTCACGCCCACTGTCAACCCGGATGGGTCGTATTCCGTTGCCGGTGACTACACGGCGTACATCAATGGCACGGTCACTGCTCCCGGTGTTTCCATCGCCACTGTCTCCGGCGCGCCTGAATACACAATTGGCAGCACAACGATGCTGGCCAATGGCACGGTGCTGGACGGGGCTGGAAAGCCGATTAAGCCAACGCCGAATGCAGACGGGTCGTTCACGGCGGGTGACATCACAGGGTTTCCGAACGGCACGCTTGTGGGCGCCAATGGTGCCGTGGTCAACACTGGCAAGCAGTTCGCCGTCAGCCCCGATGGCATCATCGCCGTCACCTCTCCTGCGCCTGGCTCCATCCCCGCTCCTGGCTCCATCCCTGCGCCTGACTCCATCCCTGGTCCCATTCCCTCTGACCCCAGCAGCACCAATCTGACGTTCAATCCCGATGACAGCCTGTCTTTCGGGCCCGGCTACACCATGCTGGCAAACGGCACGGTGCTTGACTCCTCTGGAGCCCCTGTTGCTCCCATCCTCAATCCGGATGGGTCCTACTCTGTCGGCGCTGGCTACACTGCCTACCTCAACGGCACGCTCGCAGCTCCCGGCGTTGCCATCGACCTCGTCGGCACGCCCGGAGTCACAATAGGCAGCACGAAGATGCTCACCAATGGCACGGTGCTGGACGCGGCTGGAGCGCCGATCACGCCGATGGATAATGGGGACGGGTCGTTCACAGCAGGCGAGCTGACTGGGTATGAGAACGGCACACTTGTGGGCGCCAACGGTGCCGTGGTCAACACTGGCAAGCAGTTCACCATCAACCCTGATGGCACCATCACTGTCACATCTGCTGCCCCTGGTTCCATCCCCGCGCCTGGCTCCGCCCCTGCACCTGGCTCTGAGGCTGCACCTGGCTCTGAAACTGCCCCTGGCTCTGTTCCTGCACCTGGGTCTGAAATTGCGCCTGGCTCTGAGGCTTCGCCTGGCTCTGTTCCTGCACCTGGGTCCGAGACTGCACCTGGCTCTGAGGCTACACCTGGCTCTGAGGCTGCACCTGGCTCTGAGACTGCACCTGGCTCTGAAACTGCCCCTGGCTCTGAAACTGCCCCTGGCTCTGAAACTGCCCCTGGGTCTGAGACTGCTCCTGGCTCTAACCCTGGTCCCACTCCCTCTGACCCCAGCGGCACCAGGGTGACGTTCAACCCGGACAACACCTTGTCATTCGGGCCCGGCTACACTCTCCTGGCCAATGGCACAGTCACTGACTCCACTGGCGCCGCTGTCTCTCCCACTCGCAATCCGGACGGCTCCTTCACTGTCGGCGGCGTCTACACTGCCTACCTCAACGGCACGCTCACTGCTCCTGGCGTTGCTGTCAGCATGGCCGGCACGACCGGAGTCACAATTGGCGGCACGACAATGCTGCCCAATGGCACGGCGCTGGACGCGGCTGGAGCGCCCATTGTACCGACGGATAACGGGGATGGGTCGTTCACAGCGGGTGACATCACAGGGTATGAGAACGGCACACTTGTGGGCGCCAACGGTGCCGTGGTCAACACTGGCAAGCAGTTCACCATCGGCCCCGATGGCACCATCACCGTCGGCGCTCCTGGCTCTGCCCCTGCGCCTGGCTCCCTCCCCGGCCCCGTTCCTTCCCCCGCCCCCCCCCCCCTTCCAGCGGCGGCAGCGTGACGTTCAACCCCGATGGCAGCCTGTCGTTTGGACCCGGCTACACTCGCTTCCCCAACGGCACGGTTGTTGACTCCGCCGGTGCGCTCGTCTCCCCCAGCAAGAACACAGACGGGTCTGTCTCTGTGGGCGGAGACTACACCTTCTATCCCAACAACACCTTCACTGCACCTGGCCTCTCCTTTGCTGAGACCGGTGGGCGGCTCACCATCGGAGCCACGACAATCCTGGCCAATGGCACGGTGCTGGATGCAGCAGGGCAGGCGATTCAGCCAACGGTGAACTCGGATGGATCAGCAGCGACGGCGGGAGATCTGACGGTGTACAGCAACAGCACCATCACAGGGACGAACGGTGCGGCTGTGAGCACCTTCAGAAAGACCACCATCGGCCCCGACGGCACCATCAGCTTTGCTGCTGTTACTCCCAGTCCCAGCACCTCCCCTGCATCTCCCACTCCCTCCTCCGCTACTCCCTCCTCCTCTGCTGCCGCACCGCCACCACCCAAGCCTGCTGGTATGTTGCTTCTTCCACGCCTTTGTTCTGCTTTGGGTTGGTCACAACCACTTCGCTCGTGTCTTTGCAGCTGTAGTTTCACCCTGTTACCCCTCATTGTTTCCCTGATTTCCTCCGCTCCGCCCCCTTCTTTCTTTCCGTGCAATCACATGCCCTTGATTTGCCATTTCTCTCATGTGACTGACTCTCCACTCCACCCTCCCTTCCCCTTGCCAGGTTCTCTCACTTCACCGGTCACTGCCTTGGCCACCGCCATCACTGTTGCGCTCACCTCCCTGCTCTTTGTGTAGAGCAGTGTGTTACACATGAAACAGCAGGAGAGACAAGTCAGTGTAAATGCCAAATCGCAGGAGGAAGACACAAGTGGCAGCACCGCCAGCGTGCTTCAGTACAAGTTGGCTGTTCTATTCTGAAGGGCTGTTGCGATTGTGACTAGGATTTTGCTGGCAGACCTGCCAGGGTTTTGCAGTAGCTAGGTAGGTGGTTCTGATTACTTTAGAATGACTGGCAACTGCTGTTGTGTGCATGTTGCTTGACAGGTCTGTTCTGTACAAGCCATGCTGGTCTAGTCAATCACGTCTAGTCAATACCCTAACGGTTTTTCTCAACCCAATAGTTTTCAAGTGGATGTTGTCATGGTGCAAAGCCTCTCGCTCATTGAAGAGACATAGGAAATAAACCTCAGAGCGTGCAGCCACATTGCAGCAGCTGTAGTTTCGATAGCCGCTAGTGAGGCTGAAGCTGAAGCCTTATGGCTTGGCCCATCCCTGTGACCATCAGTGAGCCCTAACGGAATTGTCAATCAAAGCTTTGCTATCTATTCTGGCCGAGGTTACATACTTGTCCAATGCTTCATCTGTACTCACACTCACACACGCACACACACACACACACACGCACACACACGCACGCACGCACGCACGCACACACACCCCCCCACACACACCCACACACACACACACACACACACGCACACTAGAATCACTGCCACCTGTGCCTAGACTGACCGTGAGCCTAGTCCTGTGGTGCCGCCAGGAGCAGGCACATTACACGAATAGGATTGTGCCAAGCATCAGAGTGATGAGAGCAGTGAGAGCAGTGACCGGTGTAGCAAGCAAACCTGCCATCGGGAGGGTGGCAACAAGACAATAAGAATGAGGGCAGAACTAACAACGGGCCGCTCCCAGGAAACAAAGGGATGATGAAAAGAGGAACCAGATTGAAGTGTGGAAATGTGAAGGGGGGTTACATGGTGAGGTACCACGAAGATTGCTAAAGAGGGGCAACAGAAAGCGGAAGAACGAATGGCACAGCAGTAAGGGGCACAGAAGTAACAAGTTACCTGCAGCCTTGGGTGGGGGAGGAGGAGCCGGAGCAGCAGAAGGAGCACTGCCACTAGTAGTGTTGCTGGCGAAACCAACGGTGCCATCAGGGTTGAGCGTGAGCGGTGCGCCAAGATAGATCGATGCACCAGTGGGGCCAACAATGGTGCCATCATTGTTCCACCCAGACAGGTCCCCTGCAGTGTACGACCCGTCCTCATTAACAGTTGCCACAACTGGCTTTCCCGAGGCGTCCACAATCTTTCCGCTCTTCAGGAACGTCGTCTTTCCCATAGTGAACCCGGCAGTCGGCCCATTTATGGCGATGACAATGCCTGGACCGATGAACGTGCCGTTGTCGTAGACGGCGTACGCTTTATCAATAGCGACGGATCCGTCAGGCCTATTGACGACTTTAAGAGGCGCTCCATGGGAGTCAACGGCGGAGGTGATTCCCGTGGGATCCCACGTCACCGAGTATGCATTGCCGAATAAAATGCTGTTGGTCGCCGGGACGAAGGTGTATTTGTTGCTGGCGAGAATTATGCGGGCAGGAGTATACTCTATAGCAGCAACAGCCGACGAGAAGAAGACGGCGAGGACCAGCATTGCGAGCGGCGGAGGCGTCTGGCGAGCCATGGTGGCTGGAGGAGCCTCCCTATAAGGACGCCGAGGAAGAGTAGCCTACCAGGGAGAAATGCTGCACAGGCGCTGGCTGGAGGGGGGACGCCGATGAAGAGTAGCTTACTGGAGAGAAACTGCACATGCTCTTCACCGCCGCTGGAATTGCTCGTAATAATCAGTCCCTCCTCTCACGATCCTTTGTAACGAGTCGGTTGGCACGAGGGACTGACAGCATGATCATCGCGAAAAAAAAAAAACACAAAATCTGGCGGAAGGCGGAAGAACATGCCAGCAAATGGCGAGGCGGGAGCGGCGGGCAGATAGACTTTATCATCGCAAAAATGTGGAACCCGATCGGGACTGATGGACATCGACATGCTCGGCTGCGCGGCCGATTTTTTTCGCATGGTCGGCTGCACTGCCCGATATCTATGCTACGACATGAAGCCATGGCCAGTGGCCATGCCATGTCGATCAATAGACACACATACCTACCTAACTCATCCCCAGTGCTGGAAACCACCATGTGCATGTATGCTTGAAGTTTACTCCATCCCCATAAAGCCTGCTACAACGCTGCAACACGACTTGGCGACAAAGAAAAACGCCAAGGCATCAAGGCAGCAGTGGTAACATGCAACAACCGTTAGCCTGACTAGTAACAACCGCATTTATTTAAAGACTTGTTATGGTGATAGAACACACTTGCTTTCTACTTGTTCAAAGAAGGCTCATGTCAATACCACAGCTTGTATCGGCTGTTTTGGAATAACTGATTAAAAGAGACTGGAACAAATTGGAGTCAGATTTAGAGTTCTATTCGTATTTAGAACCTAAGAATCATAGGGTATGAAGGTTATTAATCAAACAAGGTTGTTCCCTTTTAATCAAAATGTACGGTAATGTCGTAGTGAGTTATTATGCAACGGATGAGGCAGCATGAGATGAACCGGGTGGTCTGGGTGGACGTGGAAGGGGCATGGTGTACCGAGGGCTTCAAGGTTCAGTAGCAATGTAGGAGGGAAGAACGGGAAGGGCGGTTAGCCAATGAGGCGATTGGTGCTGTACATAATGCAACAATCTGATGAGGATGGTTTACAATGAGTGCTGTGCTGCTGCTATGTCAACAACATTGGATTGTAGTAAGTACTGAACAGCACATAAAATAATTACCCAGTCTAAAATGCTGGTGGATGGATTGATACGGTAGGTACACTGGGGGCACCAGCACACACAAGCCTTAATAAAAAAATGACTGGTCTTTGGTTCCAACATGTTGCCAAGGGCAGCACTCAAGGAGAGGGATAGCCTTCGAGTTGTGCTCTCCAGATTGCCTTGCTATGGAGAGGTGAACAGACAGAGTGTAAGCAGGCAAGCAAGGGGGGTAGGTTACAGTCTGTAAACCCCTACCCTTCATAAGGGGTGAGAGAGAAAGGGAACAAGGGAGAAAGGAGGGGTAAGAAAGAGGGGGGAAGGAGGGCGAGCAGGACGGAACAAGCCCAAGCAGGGGGGAGAAGACAGGGTTAGAATTGGTGGAAAATGATGGGAAGCATGTGGAAGCACAGGAAAACAGTAGTGGAACGAGGCAAGGGGGGAAACTGAGGGCAAGCAGGGGAGAAACTGAGAGCAAGGAGGGTGGAAAATGAGGGCAAGGAGAGGGGAAACTGAGGGCAAGGAGGGGGGGAGCTGAGGGCAAGGAGGGTGGAAACTGAGGGCAAGGAGAGGGGAAACTGAGGGCAAGGAGGGAGGAAACTGAGGGCAAGGGGAGGGGAGGGAAACTGAGGGCAAGGAGAGGGGAAACTGAGGGCAAGGGGGGGGGGAGGGAAACTGAGGGCAAGGAGGGGGGAAACTGAGGGCAAGGAGGTGGGAAACTGAGGGCCAGGAGGGGGGGTGGGGAAACTGAGGGCAAGGCGGGGGGAAACTGAGGGTCAAGGAGGGGGGAAACTGAGGGCAAGGAGGGGGGAAACTGAGGGAAAGGAGGGGGGAAACTGAGGGCAAGGAGGGGGGAAACTGAGGGCGAGGGGGAGATTGAAGGCAAGCAAGGGGGGTAAATTGGTGTGGAGGGAAAGGAGAGGGACGGAAATGGAAAGGGAGGGACGGGAATGGAATGGAGGGAAGGGAAGAGGAGGGAAAGGAGGGTAGCGGAATGAAACTGTTGGAAAGGGAAAGGGAATATGGGAAGGGAGGGGCAGTAGAAGGGGGGAAAAGTAATGAAACGGAATTAAAAGGATAGGATGCGAAGGGAAGGGACGAAAGAGAACGATACGGAAGAGAATGGAAGAAAAGTGAAGAGAAGAGAGGGTAGGGGGCGGGCTCGAATGGACTTCGGCGGGCCGCCGTGTGTGAGAAGGCGGGCAAGCCGAGTGTGAGAAAGCGGGCAAGCCGAGTGTGAGAAAGTGGGCAAGCCGAGTGTGAGAAAGCGGGCAAGCCGAGTGTGAGAAAGCGGGCAAGCTGAGTGTGAGAAAGCGGGCAAACCGAGTGTGAGAAAGCGGGCAAGCCGAGTGTGAGAAGGCGGGCAAGCCGAGTGTGAGAAAGCGGGCAAGCCGAGTGTGAGAAAGCGGGCAAGCCGAATGTGAGAAAGCGGGCAAACCGAGTGTGAGAAAGCGGGCAAGCCGAGTGTGAGAAAGCGGGCAAGCTGAGTGTGAGAAAGCGGGCAATCCGAGTGTGAGAAAGCGGGCAAGCCGAGTGTGAGAAGGCGGGCAAGCCGAGTGTGAGAAGGCGGGCAAGCCGAGTGTGAGAAAGCGGGCAAGCCGAGTGTGAGAAAGCGGGCAAGCCGAGTGTGAGAAGGCGGGCAAGCCGAGTGTGAGAAAGCGGGCAAACCGAGGGTGAAAAAGCGGGCAAACCGAGTGTGAGAAAGCGGGCAAACTGAGTGTGAGAAAGCGGGCAAGCCAAGGGTGAGAAAGCGGGCAAGCCGAGTGTGAGAAAGCGGGCAAACCGAGTGTGAGAAAGCGGGCAAGTCGAGGCAAGCCGAGTGTGAGAAAGCGGGCAAACCGAGTGTGAGAAAGCGGGCAAACCGAGTGTGAGAAAGCGGGCAAGCCGAGTGTGAGAAAGCGGGCAAGCCGAGTGTGAGAAGGCGGGCAAGCCGAGTGTGAGAAAGCGGGCAAACCGAGTGTGAAAAAACGGGCAAACCGAGTGTGAGAAAGCGGGCAAACCGAGTGTGAGAAAGCGGGCAAGCCGAGTTTGAGAAAGCGGGCAGGCCGAGGGTGAGAAAGCGGGCAAACCGAGTGTGATAAAGCGGGCAAGCCGAGTGTGAGAAAGCGGGAAAGCCGAGTGTGAGAAAGCGGGCAAGCTGAGTGTGAGAAAGTGGGCAAACCGAGTGTGAGAAAGCGGGCAAGCCGAGTGTGAGAAGGCGAGCAACCCGAGTGTGAGAAAGCGGGCAAGCCGGGTGTGAGAAAGCGGGCAAGCCGAGTGTGAGAAAGCGGGCAAGCCGAGTGTGAGAAAGCGGGCAAGCCGAGTGTGAGAAGGCGGGCAAAACGAGTGTGAAAAAGCGGGCAAACCGAGTGTGAGAAAGCGGGCAAACCGAGTGTGAGAAAGCGGGCAAACCGAGTGCGAGAAAGCGGGCAAGCCGAGGCAAGCCGAGTGTGAGAAAGCGGGCACACCGAGTGTGAGAAAGCGGGCAAGCCGGGGGTGAGAAAGTGGGCAAACCGAGAGTGAGAAAGCGGGCAAACCGAGTGTGAGAAAGCGGGCAAGCCCAGTGTGAGAAAGCAGGCAAACCGAGTGTGAGAAGGCGGGCAAGCCGAGTGTGAGAAAGCGGGCAAGCCGAGTGTGAGAAAGCGGGCAAGCCGAGTGTGAGAAAGCGGGCAAACCGAGTGTGAAAAAGCGGGCAAACCGAGTGTGAGAAAGCGGGCAAACGGAGTGTGAGAAAGCGGGCAAGCCGAGGGTGAGAAAGCGGGCAAGCCGAGTGTGAGAAAGCGGGCAAACCGAGTGTGAGAAAGCGGGCAAGCCGAGCGTGAGAAGGCGGGCAAACCGAGTGTGAGAAAGCGGGCAAACCAAGTGTGAGAAAGTGGACAAACCGAGTGTGAGAAAGCGGGCAAGCCCAGTGTGAGAAAGCGGGCAAACCGAGTGTGAGAAGGCGGGCAAACTGAGTGTGAGAAAGCGGGCAAACCGAGTGCGAGAAAGCGGGAAGCCGAGTGTGAGAAAGCGGGCAAACCGAGTGTGAGAAGGCGGGCAAATCGAGTGTGAGAAAGCGGGCAAGCCGAGTGTGAGAAGGCGGGCAAGCCGAGTGTGAGAAAGCGGGCAAGCCGAGTTTGAGAAAGAGGGCAAGCCGAGGGTGAGAAAGCGGGCAAACCGAGTGTGAGAAAGCGGGCAAACCGAGTGTGAGAAAGCGGGCAAGCCGAGTATGAGAAAGCGGGCAAGCCGAGTGTGAGAAAGCGGGCAAACCGAGTGTGAAAATACGGGCAAACCGAGTGTGAGAAAGCGGGCAAACCGAGTGTGAGAAAGCGGGCAAGCCGAGTGTGAGAAAGCGGGCAAGCCGAGTGTGAGAAAGCGGGCAAACCGAGTGTGAGAAAGCGGGCAAGCCGAGGGTGAGAAAGCGGGCAAGCCGAGTGTGAGAAAGCGGGCAAATCGAGTGTGAGAAGGCGGGCAAGCCGAGTGTGAGAAAGCAGGCAAGCCGAGTGTGAGAAAGCGGGCAAGCCGAGTGTGAGAAAGCGGGCAAACCGAGTGTGAGAAAGCGGGCAAGCCGAGGGTGAGAAAGCGGGCAAGCCGAGTGTGAGAAAGCGGGCAATCCGAGTGTGAAAAAACGGGCAAACCGAGTGTGAGAAAGCGGGCAAACCGAATGTGAGAAAGCGGGCAAGACGAGTGTGAGAAAGCGGGCAAGCCGAGTGTGAGAAAGCGGGCAAGCCGAGTGTGAGAAAGCGGGCAAGCCGAGCTGCAGTGGGCGCGAGTGACAACATGTGTGAGGGGAGAGGATGTTGGAGGTTGGTTCGCAGGCTATTGCCAACCGACAGAGGAGTGGTAGTAGTGCGAGTTATCTGCCGGCGATCCTGACGAGCTAACTTTGCTGCAGGTGCTGCGCAGAGCTATGGGAGGCGCGGCGAGAGAACGCGGGCGCGGCGAGAGCGCTGCTCATAATCTAACGCCGAAACCCTCTCACGAATTGCCTACGGCGCCCTTGTGAGTAGCGACGTCGCACGCCTTTCTGTTACAAATTTTTCTAGGAAGTTTCCAAGCTCTAACAAACCGAGGCGTTGACAGGGGCCTTGTGAGCAGCGACGTCGCACGCTTTCGTCGAGGCCACAGTCACCGAATTCCCCCTCGCACCCTAACCAAGGCCCCGGACTACACTAATGAGTGTTAAAAATTCCCCCTTTAGTAGTGCGAGTGCGTCGAATGCGCTCTTCCACGATTGTTGCTGGTTAGGGCGGGTCCAACTTTGCACATGTACGATAATGTTTCAGATCAGTTACCACATGTCGGTATGTAACAGAATTACAAACGTACCATAATCCATTTGACGCGAGACTTTACATGTATGATGCCAGTACGGAAACGTGCCCGGGAACGTGCAGAACACGTCCGAAGGTTCACGTCAAGCTCGTTTCGCGTCGAACACGCCAAAAGGTAACACCCGTTTTCGCTACTTTGTGTTCGCGAATGAATCCCCCCTGCGTCAAAGGTGCGAAAAACCTCTCTTTATTGGGTAACCCCTCATCCCAGGTACTTTCCCTGCAGCGTTACTTTCCTTGTCAAAAGTCCGAATTGTGCACTCGGAACTGGACAGGGAATGTTTGGAGTTCGCCCTGGGGTACAGTCAAGTTTGACTAGTGCATTGACGTAAAAATAACGAAAAAAACGGGAGTGTGCAAAGTTGGACCCGCCCTTAGCCGAATTTAGGGTTCGCCTTCCACGCATCGCAACTCCACTCGTGCCCCTTCAAAGTTCTCAGATCGCAGATCGCCACATTTCGCGAACCCAAATCTTGTCGTTACAGTTTGGAATGCGAAATCCAACACAAATCCCGAAAATCCAAACCAACGAGACTCGAACCAAACCTGAATTGAACTGTATTGGGTCGCTCCGGTTCGGAGTCCTACAAAACAGCGTTCCGAAGCTGTCAGATTTCAACCTCGATTTTCGTCCCAGATTCCAGACCTTGGCTGGAATGGTGGGGCTGTTTTGGAAAAATGTAGGTGTTGGAAGGAATTCGACTCCATCGCTCAGAATTTTGAGTGCTGGCTGTTCAGTGCTTTGTTCCTCGAGTGGATTTAGCATAACTTCCCTCCACTGCTCTCTATCGTAATCTGTTTTCAGAAATTCCTGCTGTTCCCATGACCATACTGTCTGAGTCTAGCACTGTAGCATGGCACGATGGTGCCACGTGGCAGCACCAAGTTCCCTGGTGGTTAGCCTTCGTTCCGTGGGCTGGGATAGCAGTCGGAACGCTGTACCTCGCGTATCGCCTTGTGTATGTGCCGTACCGCATAATGCGGCTGTGTAAGAAGCAAGGCATTCCCTTCCTGCCGTTCAAGTAAGGCATTTCGTTCCCGCCTCTAAGTAAGGCCCTTTTCTTCCGCCGGTTCAAGAAAAGCATTTCATACTTGCCGTTTCAAGAACGACATTCATTCCGTTCGTTCTGCTCAAGCCGCGTACATCTAAGGCTTATTCGAGCCATTCCGCTGCATCGTAGTAGAAGTTTCCTCCAGAATACTGTATCGTTAATTTCTGCTGTTCGATGGACACTTATTCTCGTTATTTATGCCCCTTAAAGAATCCAGACACACTCGCGCCTCGCCTCCCCTTACCCAATCTCGAACCGCTCTTCTCCGTTCCCCTCACCGCACTCCCCATCTCCCGCTTCTGAGGCGACTCACAACTCCCCCACCCCTCCATTCTTCTGAGACAACTTAAAACTCCCCGAACCCCCACCCCCCATGTCTCTCCTCACATCATGCCTTCCTGACATCCCCTCCTCCCATGCACTCCAGGCCTCTCATTGGTCAAGCGCTCGACCTCTACCGTCGCACCCCGCACTCTTCCCCACCGTCCCCCAACCAAACCCCCTCTCCCGCCTCCTCCGCCTCCGCCTCCCCCTCCTCCGCGTCCCCCTCCCCTGAATCCCCCCCCTCCACCCACGGCCCTGCTGTGTTGCTTCCGCGGCTGCACCTGTGGCGCGAGCAGTATGGGGACGTGTTCGGGTTCACTGTAGGGGCCACGGTGCAACTGGTTGTAACGGATCCTGCACTAGTGAGACAGGTACAGTCATGTGGCAATCTTGTGATTGTATGTGATGCGATGCGATCTGAATGACGTGATGTGATGTGATGTGATGTGATGCGATGCGATGCGATGCGATGTGATGTGATGCGATGCGATGCGATGGGATGTGATGTGATGTGATGCGATGCGATGCGATGCGATGCGATGCGATGCGATGCGATGCGATGCGATGCGATGCGATGCGATGCGATGCGATGCGATGCGATGCGATGCGATGCGATGCGATGTGATGTGATGTGATGTGATGTGATGTGATGTGATGCGACGCGATGTGATGTCACTCGATGTGATATGATTGCATGAGATGCGATTGCTTCATCTCTCCCTTCCCTTCATCTCCCCACTCCCTGACAGACCCTCCTTACAGCGCTCACCCGTCCTTTCTGTCTTCCTCCATCCACCCGTCTCGTCTCTACCAGGTCCTTCTCTCCAGCAGCGGGCGATTCACCAAAACAGCGGGGGCGAGCAAGGCAGTCTCTGAGGCGCCTCCAACATGCATCCATGATCCCCCTGTCTCGTCTCTGGCAGGTTCTCGTATCAAGAAGCGGGCGGGTCACCAAGACAGCAAGGGCGCGCAAGATAATGAGGCTGCTGGGCAACGGGCTGCCTCTCTCAGAGGGGTCGCTGTGGGCACGCCAGCGCCGCATCGTCACCCCCGCCTTCCGCCCCGCTGCCATCAGGGTGAGTTCATAGCCTCATAGTCGTGTTGGCTTGTTGACTTGTTGGCTTGTTGACTTGCTCCTGCGGATTTTTGTTTTCCCGTGCTGATCCTTGCTGGCTCATGTGAGGAAAATGACCCATGTTGGCTGTTTCGATTACTCCTGACGAGTCATTGACTTTATTTGGACTTCCTCTGCCACGTTTGACGTGCACTGAGCCTGGTTCACCTGATTGACCTTTGTTGACCTGCTTTCACCTGTGTTGACTTTCATTGATCTGGGTTGACCTGTACTGACCTGTGTTGGTCTATATTGCCCTGCGCTGACCTGTGTTGACCTGCATTGACCTGCGATGACATGCGTTGACAAGCGTTGACCTGCGTTGACCCATGCAGGAGATGGTGAGAATCATGGATGGCCAGGGCCACTCTTTGGCGAACTCGTGGTGGCATTAGCTGCAGCAGCAGAGCCAACAAACAGGACAAGGCATGTTATCAACCGAGCGTGCCAAGGAAGGGGGTGGGGAGGGAGCGCCGGAGAGAGCCTATACCGAGCGTGCTTATAAGGAGCGTTTAGGGCGTGCGTGTATGGAGGTGGACGTGCAGGAGAGCATGTCCCTCGTGGCTCTGGATGTCATTGGCCTCGCTGCCTTTGGCTCTGCTGTCACACACGAGGGGGGCGAGAAGGAGAGGAGACGGAAGGAACGGGGGGAAGGGGAGGAAAAGGGGCTAGGGAAGGAGGGTGGCAGGTCCGTGGCAGTGAAGGCAGATACGGCCGCAGCGGCAGCGGCAACACAATTACTACCAGCAACACAATTACTACCAGCAACACAATTACTACCAGCAACACAATTACTACCAGCAACACAATTACTACCAGCAACACAATTACTACCAGCAACAGCAGCGGCAGCGGGGGCAGGGGCACCAGACCAGTGCAGGTGTACAAGGCGTTGTCGAAGCTGGCCGAGCTGGATTCCAAGAGGGTCACCTCCTGGCGCTCCCTCGTGCCCTTCTATGAGTAAGTCTGCTGCCCCCACCGCGCCTCCACCGTGCCTCCACCATGCCTCGAGATAATCATTCGGAAAGAATTGATTTTTTTCTGTTCCGAGCCTGGGTCCTTGTCCTTGTTTACTGCGGATTCTCCAGGCACTGAGTCCATCCCCGCTCTTATCTCTGCATGTATTGTTCAGCCAGGGGGGGCGAATATATCGCCCAACTCCCTTTCCGCACTCTTGCTATTCCCCCATCTCAGCATCTTGCCAATTCCCGAGAACTTTGCCCTCTGGGCAGCAGAAAGGAGCATTCGCAACCTGACCCTGCACCTGATTGGCAAGAGGCGGGCAGCAGCAGCAGTGCGTGCGGAGGAGGCAGCACATGGAGAGCAGCAGGGGGGGGCAGCAGGGCGGGGTGCACGGGACCTGTTGGCGTTGATGCTGGCAGCACATGACGAGGCAGGCAACGAGCAGATGACGGACCAGCAGCTCATGGACGAGTGCATCACCTTCCTCCTCGCTGGTATGCTCCTTTAAGTTGACTCAAAATGTCTTCTAAGTCAACTTAAAATGACTTCCAAGTCAAATGACTTGTAAGTCGACCGAAAGTCATCACGAGCAGATGACGGATCAGCAGCTCATGGATGCATCGCCTTCCTCCTCGCTGGTATGCGCGTACTGCCCTTGTGCTTTCAGTCGAGTTGACTGAATTAACTTTTAACTCAGCGTAAATCACAGACAGAAGATGACAAACCCGAAGCTATGAATGCCTCTCGTTTCTCGAGACGTCCCCAAAACTGTCTCTTTACAACGAATACCTCGCGTTTTTCCTCGCTGCTACTGGCCCACTCCGCTATACTTTCTTCTCTCCCTTCATATCCATTCCCCGCCCTTCCCAAGCCCACATTCAATCTTACCTTAATTCCTGTTCGTTTTCTTCCCTTCTCCTCTCCACTCAGCCATTTGCTTCCCTGTTACTTTTCTTCCCCCCTCCCCCCTCCCCCCTCCCCTCCTACAGCACTCGCATTATCAACCATCTTCTCTGCATTGCCTCCCTTCTGTGCGTCGTGTTGCCTCCCCTTCCCATTTCACCAATGCCCATCTTCCTTCTGCCGCCCCCTCCCACGTCGCCTCCCATCTTCCTCTGTGCCCCTCTCCCCTTCGCCCCCCAACGCCAGGCCACAGCACCACGGCACACCTGCTGACGTGGACGTTCTATCTTCTGGCGAAGCATCCCGACTGGCAGGAGCGGCTGAGAGCAGAGCTCAAGCAGGCGCTGACTCAGCAGGGGGCAGGAGACACGTCAGCAGTCCCCACAGCCAGCACAGCAGCGGGAGCAGCAGACAAGGCAGGGTCAGAGGCAGGTGGAAGATGGGAGGCGACGAGGGAGGGGGCGGCAGTCCCCTTCCTGGGCCGCACGTGCCAGCAGGTACACATGGGCTGTGGGTTCCGATTGGCACTGGGGTGTTGATTGAATTATTAGTGGCAGGGGGGTTGAGATGGTTAAAGGGGGGCTTATTCTAGTTCTATCTTTCTGAAGCTCTCAGCCTCATCGCCCACCCACTCACACAGCCTGCCCTCCTCCTCAATCTCGTAGCCCCACCCCGTCCTCCACACTCTCTCCTGCTCGCTCTCTCCTCCTTACCCTCTCCCCCCCGCAGGCGTGCAGGCTGTGCCCGTATTGACCTTCCGAGGGGCACGGACGTGCTGATACCAGTCGCCCTGCTGCACTATGACCCACAAGGACTCTGGTGCCTTGGAATGCTCACTCCTCCCTTCTCACCGCACCCCCCCCTTCCAGGCGTGCAGGCTGGGACCATACGACGTGCCGCGGGGCATGGACGTGCTGATACCAGTCGCCATGCTGCACTATGACCCACAAGGACATTGGTGGCCTGGAATGCTCACTCCGTCCTTCTCACCACACCTCCCCTTTCCAGGTGTGCATGCTGGGCCCATATGACGTGCCGCGGGGTGTGAACGCGCTGATACCGGTGGCTCTATTGCACTATGACCCGCGCTACTGGGGCCCTCAAGCCCTCCACTTCAACCCCGACCGCTTCGCCAGTCAGTCCACTTGCCCTCATCTTTGCCCAATTCTTTGCCCTCATCTTTGCCCAATTCTTTGCCCTCATCTTTGCCCAATTCTTTGCCCAGCTCTTTGTCGTTTTCTTTTCCTCCTTTGTCGTCTTGCAATCGCTACTGGGGCCTGCATGTACTCCACTTCAACCCCGACCGCTTTGCCAGCCAGTCTCCTTTTTTGTCGTGCCTCATGTTCCTTGTTCCATTGGTTTTGTTGCCGTTTCTGTTTCTCCCCACTGCTTTCTTCACGATTCTCGTCTGCATGCCTGTGCCGTTTTCCTCCTCTCGTTTCCCCTTCCCCGTTCTTTCCCCTAAGATTCCTCTTCCACAGAACTTCAATTCTTTGTGGTTGTATTCATTACTGGTATATCACGTTCCTCCTTTGACCGTTCTCCCTCATACCCTCCTCAAACCCCACCCATTCCAGAAGGGACAGATGAAGCCTGTTCTCACCCTCAGGCATTCCTACCCTTTGGTTCGGGCCCGCGTATCTGCATCGGGAACAACTTTGCCCTCACGGAAGCAAAGGTGGTGCTAGCGCACATCCTCAGGCAGTTCTCATAGCGCCTCTCCCCCGCCTACAAGCACTCCCCCATCAGTGCTGTCACTCTGCGGGCGAGTTTCGGTATGCCCCTACTGGTTGAGCCATTGGCAAACCCTTTCTGAGCTTCATGGCACATACCATAACAGTTTGAAGGGGTTGCTGACAACACATGCTGTCGACACCCAGGGTCCAGGGAGCATCAGGGCACGTACAAGTTACAACGGACCGGCCATTACACGTGAAGTGAATGCACTGCTTGTTGATGCTTAAGGTGCTTTAGCCACTTCAGGACAGGATATACACCCACCTGATGTGTAAAACCTTGATCCCTGGTTGCTAGGCAAGAAAAGCTTAAAGCTCGCGTCTCATATTTCTGCTATCCAACCAAGTGTTAAACGGTTGGAATTTGGTAACAGCAAAGTTTGTCGCAAAGCACACCAAAGCAAGGGGTGGTTTGGGAAAGTTGGCTGTCACACCAGGCCCTACGTTATCAGGATTTTTTCCCTGAAATTCCTGATTTTCAGGGATTTTTTTGTACCTATCCTGATTTTCCAGTGTTCAGTTTTTTTAGGGGCTGATTTTTCAGCCTTTAGGTGCCAGATGACTCTGATCTTTCAGGTTTTTTTTCGAAAGGACACTGATCACTTTACGTTGTAACGAAACTGACCCTAAATGCGGTTCCTGGCAAGAACATTCTTGCCACTTTTGGGGCACACAAATTTAACGGGGTGAAGGTTCCACGGTGTTGCATCTCCAGGCAAATGTCCGCATAACTTGTGCGCTGCATATTCGGCCTCGAGAGCTAGCATCAGCCAGCTCACAAGTTATGCAGGGCAGCAATTTGTGAGATTCTAGATTTTGAGCGAGCTTCGTGGCAACACCCCCCGGCAAATTGAGAGATTAGGCATTTGGTGCGGCCAGAAGGTACAAGGAAGGACAAGTTCCATACATTTAATGCGGAGGCAATAACGCCTACAGAACAGCGCCATGATCCGAGTTTTCGAAGTCGCATGTGACGCGCATCAATGATGCGCCAGCTTGCTGGGAGAGGAAGCTTTTTGGAAAGCGGACATATTAGAAATTTCGTAAGCCAAAAAGGCCGCTCTGCAGGCATTCGGTTTTGTTTTGCTTCGGCAGCCATGCGCTTATCGCGAACCTTGATAACCTGTCGGCAGGTTATCGTGGAAAATTCCTGGAACCATGGTAGAATGCGGGCTGATGCGCCTGCAGAACGCAGCCTTCACTAGGTACGTCGGCTTGTGCCCGGTAGCGGCCTCGGCAGTGCTACCGGGCTCCGAGCTCCCAGCACGCCGGACCACGCGTGCTGCACTCGACCGCCAGGAACCGAGCTCGCCAACTGTCCGGTGTGGGAAGCAGGCTGACGCAGGCTGATGAGGGCTAGAAATGAGGATCCCAAAAATCCCGAGGGAAAAATCGCTTCGGGGGGTAACCTGTAGGTTCCGCAAAAGAAGCCCTGGAGTTACCTTTGCGCTCAAACGACCACAACGAAGTACTGTAATTCTCGATTTCCGCATTTCGGGAGAAGGTTTTGGACCAATCAGGGAGGCGCTCAGTTCGTTGTAACCCACCTGATTCTCCCCAGCTTCGGAGGGAGCCTCGGCTACAGCTTCGGTATGCCATCTAGTTGGGGTTGCTGGCTGGGTTCAAAACGGGAGTCCCTTTATGGGATATCCTAACCACATGAAATGTATAGGCTCGGAAGGAAGTCAAACCTCATCCGACCTCCATCGTGACCAAACCTCACGGTTTGGAAACGTCAACCTCATCTTGCACCTCATCAGCGGCACGGGATTCCGAGTCGCTGCCCAAACTGTACCGCCCATTGCGTGCACAGCAATCACAGGCAAAATTTGACTCACTTTGGCGAGCGCTAAGTGAGTCTCATCTGTCGGCAAAATTTGTTAGGCATCATGATGGCTACATCACGATTGTTCTGGGCGGAGATATCTTTCTTTTAGGCCCTGCCATTTGCTTTTGAGCTGTTCTGGTTTTGTTTCGATGCAAGAGTAGCTGCATTTCGGAAAAGTAATTCGGGATGGCTTCACAATTGGGGTTCGGGAATGTACTGTACCAGAGGGGTGTTGGTTGTGATGGGGCATCTTGACCCCCACGGTGAGGTTGGTTGTCTTTTTTGCTCCAAGTGGGGCGTTGACTATGCACACACATGTCCGTTGTTTCTTTTCAGGGTTTTTAGTTGATCCCGTATTGTTACTGAAACTATACGCCAAAAGCGCCGCATTGTCGCTTCTGGCGCACTGTTACTGCCCAGTTTTCGATTACAGCGCAGAGTTAGTGAGATTTCTACGCATTAACGTTTTCATTGGTCACAATGTAGACGGACCGACAACTCCGCTTGGATTGACGGCCATCGAACCGTTTGCACCCGATTTTTGGGCAGACAAAAATATATTACCCTCTCAGATGGCATGCTGTTTAGGGAGCATCAACCCTAAACACCGGGCGGAAGTGTTTAGGGAGCATAAACCCGAAACATTGGGCGAAAGTGTTTAGGGTTGATGCCCTTTGCGACGGATTATATATATATATATATATATATATATATGTATATATGGCTGCCATCGAGGGAGGCATCAACCCGAAACTCTGCGTCGCGGCATACAAATGTATCGGCGTCGCGGCGAAAACTCCCACGAATTGGAAACTCTGCGCGAAAACATCTGAAGCGGCGAAAATTTCGTGCTGCGAGAATAAAAGACGTCGCTAACCACCTGAGCGCAACAGAAGAACTCGCGAATAATTTTGCACAAAAAAAAACAAGAGGTGACGTAGTCGTCGTAGGGTTGCGAAGCGTTTTGCAAACCTAAGTTATTATTATTTTTGTACAACAAGGCGTAGCAGTGTAACACCGAAACTCAGGTCAAACTTTTCAGTTCAGGCTTTGTAAAGCACATCGGTGAAATCGAACCCGCGAGCTTTCAATTCCTGACTCAGCATCAATCAGCTGAGCTACAGCCGCCTGTCAGGATTAGAAATATCAATTTATCATAAACGTTACGCGCGAACATAGGGTTTGTATTTCTTCTTTTCCTCTCTCGCTTTCCTCTCGCTGCTGGAGCTCTTCTCAACGTACTCCCGCTAGTCATGCTGCATCTACCTACCGCTAACAGGTCAGAACCCAAGGCTATTAAGTAGAACTAAGATAGTAGTTACAAGCTAGTCTAACCGTAATCGCGTATCCTAGTCGTAATCGCGTCCTTAGGTTCTAAGCTCTTAGTAAAGTTTTAAGCATTTCCTGTAATCTTTAGGCTAAACTAAGCTGAGCATGTGATTGTCTTTTAGTTGTCAACGACCCATGATATAGTTCGATAGATCTTGCTCTTATGGCGTATTTAGAAGCCTAAGCACGTCAAATGTAAATTTTCCTCCTAGAAATTGCTTCATATGGGTCTTATTCTTGGATGCTATTCTTGTAATTTCTGATCTGGCTACTAGTTTATGCTGTACTTGTCCCTGTCATTCATTTCTTCCTTCGTTCCTTTCTTTCGTATGTACATACTCCTTTTTTCTCTTCCAATCTTTATCGTCGTATATCATCCGTCATGTAACCTATATGTCTGTTTGGTTCCGTTCTCTGTAAGTTCCTTTCCTTCACGGCTTCTTTTTCTCCCAATCCGTTTTTGTACTCCCTTAGTCTTGCATATTTCGCTTTCACTCCGTTCTGTCTGTTTTGGATACATCTTTTCGTATAGTGTCCGTTCTTGCATAGCATGTTAAACAGCATGTTTATGTCAAACTTATATCATATAGCTTGTCTAGGCTATAGTGGGGTAGACATTATGGGGTACAGTTTCCTAGGGTTTCCTACTTGTACCCAACTTTGTGCTAGTTCATTCACTCCTCATTTCTTCACATGGTATAGAGCAGGTTCCCTAGTGGGAACGCTTCTTGGGGCCCACCACGAATTTTTTTTCCTGCCCGGAGCGCGCTTTGCTCCTGCCCGAGTCGCGCCCCGTGTGCCCTCCCTACCGTCGCGTCCTCTCACGGCCCCTCACGGCCCCTTCGCGTCGCCCTTAGCGGCCCCTCTCACGGCCCCTCGCGCCGCCCTTACGGCCCCTCGCGCGGCCCCTTCCGGCCCCTCGCGGCGCCCTTACGGCCCCCTACGGCCCCTTACGCCGCCCTTCGCGGCCCCTCGCGGCCTCTTTACGGCCCGTCGCCACCCTCCGCGGCACCTCGCGCCGCCCGTCACGGCCCCTTCGCCGCCCTTCGCGGCCTCTCGCGGCCCTGTCGCCGCCCTTCACGGCCACCTCGCCGCCCTTAGCGGCCCTTGCTGCCGCCCCTAGCGGCCCCATCGTCGCCTCTACCGGCCCCTTCACCGCTGAGCCGCCCAGCAGCTGAGCCTCCAAGCCGCCCAGCGACCGAGCCGCCGAGCCGCCGAGCCGCCCAGCAACCGAGCTGCCGAGCTGCCCAGCAACCGAGCCGCCCAGCAACCGAGCTGCCGAGCCGCCCAGCAGCCGAGCCGCCCAGCAGCCGAACCGCCGAGCCGCCCTGCCGCCGAGCCGCCCAGCAGCCGAGCCGCCGAGCCGCCGAGCCGCCGAGCCGCCCAGCAGCCGAGCCGCCGAGCCGCCGAGCCGCCCAGCAGCCGAGCCGCCGAGCCGCCCAGCAGCTGAGCCGCCCAGCAGCCCTGCCGTTGAGCCGCTACTGTTCCTGCCGGAGCGCCCCGGCCCTACTTACTCGGACCGATGAGATCCCTCCCTGCTAGGCCACTGCAGTCATGGCTACCCCCCAGTGTCCTTACCTTTGATGCTGAGGGTCGTGCTGTTGACTTAGAGGTCTGGGTCGATGACCTCCAGCTGTTCCTACAGTGCGATAGGGCTGACGGACTCTCGCTGTTCGATCTCACCTCTGGTGCCTCTCCTGCCCCGCCTGCTACTGCTGACAGCACTGTTCGCTCACAGTGGGCCACACGCGATGCTGCTGCCCGACTTGCTGTGCGTCGCCACTTACCGACCGCTGAGCGTGCGCACTTTAGCCAGTACAAGAGTGCTCAGACCTTGTACGACGCTGTAGTTGCACGCTACTCCTCCCCTGCCACTGCTGCGCTTAGCCGCCTCATGCTGCCGTACCTGTTCCCTGACCTTGCTTCCTTTCCCACAGTCGCTGACCTCATTACGCACCTTCGCACTAGTGACACTCGCTACCGCGCTGCGCTTCCTGCTGAGTTCTGTGCCAAGAACCCCCCCCCCCATGTACATCACCCTCTACTACATAGTCACCCGGCTCCCTGACTCCCTTCGCTTAGTCAGGGACCACTTCCTCTCAGTTTGCCCCACCACACTCACCGTTGACCTCCTCGAGGAGCGCCTCCTAGCAGCAGAGAAGAGCATAGTCGCTGTAGGAGCCTCTCGTGGTGACCCTCGCACCCCCGTCTTTGAGGGGTGTTCCCCTTCCCCCCTCTTGCCCTCTGTTGCTTCTGCTGCTGGGCCGACCTCGTTGGTTTCGAGTCGGTCGGCGCGACGTCTGCCCCTAGCGGGAGACGCCGCACCGGCAAGGGCAAGGGGGGCAAGGGCGCTGAAGGGGCTGGCGGGGGCGGTGGAGGTGGTGGTGGAGGCAGTGGAGGGGGTGGGGGTGGTGGTGGGAGTGGTGGCGGGGGTGGAGGTGTCGGTGGCAGCAGTGGAGGCGGAGGAGGCGGCGGCGGTGGCGGAGGGAGCGGAGGCGGCGGAGGTGGCGGAGGCGGCGGAGGTGGCGGAGTCGGCGGAGGTGGCGGAGGTGGCGGAGGCAGCGGTGGAGCTGGTCGCGGCTCTGCGCAGAGGAGTGGCTCCGGTGGTGGTCCGCGCCAGCAGCAGCAGCGCACTCGTGAGACTCCGTCCCCCCAGAACCTTCGTGAGTGGTACGCTGGGCGTCAGCGAGGTGGGGGTACTGGTCCCTGCACCTACGTCCTCCGTACCGGCGACCGCGCTGGTGAGCAGTGCGGGGGCCCGCACTCCACCCAGCGCTGCTTCGGCCGCCTGACGGACGCGTGGCGTCACCAGTTCCCTGACGCCACTGAGATCCCTCGCTGGGGAGAGCTGTCTAGGGCGGGGGTTGCTATCTTTGATCTTGATTATGATGCTATTCTTGCTCCCATGTATGCTGTGTCTACTAGTGATGAGGGTGACTGTTACCTGTGTGTTCCGCCTGACCCGGGCATTGAGGCTGCTGCTCTAGGTGCTGGTGAGGCTGCTGCTCTAGGTGCTAGTGCGTCTGCTGCTCCAGGTGCTGGTGAGTCTGCTCTCTCAGGTACCCCGTCGGCTCAGGCCTTACACACCTTCACCCTTGACTCGGGTGCTTCCCGCTCCTTCTTTCGAGACCGCACCACGCTTACGCCGCTTAGTCGGCCGGTTGCGGTCTCCCTGGCGGACCCCTCTGGGGGTCCTGTCCTTGCTAGCTTCTCCACTGTCTTACCGTGCCCGGCAGCCCCCTCTGGCACCCTGTCAGGTCTCTACCTCCCCTCGTTCTCTACGAACTTGGTGAGTGGAGCTGATCTGCAGGATAGGGGGGTTGACCGGTTCACCCCTGCGAGTCAGCGGGTGACCCACTGTACGTGTGCTCGGACGGGCCGACACTTGGCCACGTTTACCCGTCGGCCGGGGTCGAGCCTGTACACACTTACTACTGAGTCTCCTTCGGCTGCTGAGTCTGGTCAGGTGGCTGCGTCGAGTCAGGTGTTTGCTGCAGCGTCCGGGTCTGGTCCTGAGTCTGCTCCCTGCTCGTGTCGTCTCCTGTCCCACCAGACTCTCCTTTGGCACCACCGCCTTGGTCACCCCTCCCTGCCTCGTCTCCAAGGCATGGCCTCCCGTGTCCTTGTCTCTGGTCTCCCCCGGTCTCTCCCCCCCCTACCTCCGGGGCCTGCCCCCACCTGCATCCCCTGCGTCGAGGGGCGACAGCGCGCCGCCCCTCACTCCTCCGAGTTTCCTCCGACAGAGGCTCCGCTGCAGACTCTTCACATGGACGTGTGGGGCCCCGCCCGCGTCCGTGGCCAGGGTCACGAGCGTTACTTCCTGTTGGTGGTTGACGACTACTCGCGTTACACCACAGTCTTCCCCTTGCGCAGCAAGGGTGACGTCACTGAGGTGTTGATCGACTAGATCCGCGCAGCTCGTCTCCAGCTCAGAGAGAGTTTCGGCTCGGACTTTCCTGTTCTGCGTCTGCACTCTGACAGAGGCGGGGAGTTTTCCTCTGCCCGTCTGGGAGCCTTCTGTCGTGCACAGGGCATCCGCCAGACCTTCACGCTTCCGGCCTCTCCACAGCAAAATGGGATTGCTGAGCGCCGCATTGGCATGGTCATGGACGTCGCTCGTACGTCCATGATCCATGCGGCTGCCCCCCATTTTCTGTGGCCGTTTGCGGTTCAGTACGCAGCGCATCAGCTCAACCTTCAGCCCCGGGTCTCCTTGCCAGAGACCTCCCCCACCTTGCGGTGGACGGGGAAGGTTGGCGATGCGTCTGCGTTTCGGGTCTGGGGATCTTGGGCGTTTGTCCGCGACTTGTCTGCGGACAAGCTGTCCCCCCGTGCTGTTCCCTGCGTCTTCCTTGGCTTCCCCCCTGACGCGCCTGGGTGGCAGTTTTACCACCCCACCTCGCGTCGTGTTCTGTCCTCCCAGGACGTCACCTTTGACGAGTCGGTGCCTTACTACCGTCTCTTCCCCTACCGCACTGCGCCCCTCCCCCCGCCGCCGCTCTTCCTTGCGCCAGGTCCTCCCCCGGTAGACCCCCTCCCCCCTCAGGGTCATGCCCCGTCAGGTGTGTCCCAGGTAGACGCAGTCGAGCCTGTCGAGGTAGCTGTTGACTCTGGTGCTGCTAGAGGTGCTGAGCCTGCGGGTGCCGGGTCTGGAGGTGCTGAGCCTGAGGGTGCGGAGCCTGGGGGTGCTGAGTCCAGGGGTGCGGAGCCTGGGGGTGCGGAGCCTGGGGGTGCTGAGCTTGGGGGTGCTGAGCCTGGGGGTGCTGAGCCTGGGGGTGCGGAGTCTGGGGGTGCTGGGTCTGCTCGTGTGGCCTCTCCCGGTGCTTCGTCGAGGCGGGAGCCACTCTCTCCGCAGGAGCTGCGCGAGTGGTTTGCCCGGCGCTGGAGCCGTGCTGCTGGAGCTGGAGGTACTACTGTTGCTGCTGGTCCCGGAGGTGCTCGTACTGGCGGTACTGGAGCTGCTGGGACTGGGGTTGCTGCTGGGGCTGCTGGAGTTGGTCCTGCTGGAGGTACTGCTGGAGCTGCTGGCGGTACTGGAGCTGCCGGTCCTGTTGGAGTTGGTGCTACTGGAGCTGCTGGAGCTGGAGCTGCTGGGGGTGTTGGCGCTGGTGGTTCTGCTGGCGCTGGTGCGTCTGAGGGTGCTGGAGTTGGCGCTGTTGGAGCTGGAGGTGCTGCTGGCGCTGGTGCTGCCGCTGGGAGTACTGGTGCTGTCCCTGCTGGTTCTGGAGGCGCTGCGCGGCCGCGGCCGTACTTCGTTCCGCTCCTTGAGCAGGTTCTTGGTCTCCCGCCCTCTACTGGTCCTGCTCCTTCCTTAGAGGGTCCACAGCCTGTCCAGTCGCGGTCACAGTTACAGCCCGCCTCCCCCCTACCTGCTCCTTCTCCCTACACTGGTCCTACTGGAGGTCTTACTGAGCGTCGTGAGCCTGCGTCTCGTCCTGTGTCGCCTGTTCGTGCTGCACGCACTAGTGGTCGTGCTCCGCGTCCGCGTCCTCCTGCGGTCCCAGGCACACACCAGATGGCACTGCGTCCGTCCACTGCTCCTCTGCGTGTCCCGCTGCCGTCTCCTCCAGAGTCCTCTCTTCCTGCTCTTGCTGACCCGGAGTCTGACTCCCTTCGTGCTGCCAGTCCTACTGTCACGCGTCTTCTGGCTACTTCAGTCACTGACCCTTCCTTTGAGTCCACTGCTGCGTCTGCCTTAGTTGCTGAGCTTGTCGACTTTGCTGCTCACTGTCGTCTAGACTACGCTGCTAGTCTTGTTGCTGAGTCTGAGTCTGTCTGTCCTCCGTCCGTCGGGGGTGAGTGTGCTCTTAGCACGGACGTCCTTGAGGACAGGCAGGAGGAGTTCCAGTGTTTTGCTGCTGCTTTGCCTCATCTCGTGTCCATGCTGATTGCACCTGAGGGAGACCCGGATGCACTAGACATCCCGACTCCTCGATCGTACGCTGAGGCGATCGAGGGTCCCTACTCCTCACAGTGGCAGTCAGCCATGGACGCAGAGATGGCTTCCTGGAAGTCCACAGGCACCTACGTCGACGAGGTTCCCCCACCTGGGGCGAACATCGTCAGTGGCATGTGGATTTTCAGGGTGAAGCGGCCGCCGGGTTCTCCGCCTGTCTTCAAGGCGCGTTACGTGGCTCGAGGCTTCAGTCAGCGGCAGGGAGTTGACTACTTTCAGACCTTCTCTCCCACCCCGAAGATGACCACTCTTCGGGTGCTTCTGCACATAGCCGCTCAGCGCGACTACGAGCTTCACTCTCTTGACTTCAGCACAGCTTTCTTGCAGGGCAGCCTGCACGAGGAGATCAGGCTGCGCCGCCCACCTGGCTTCACTGGGTCGTTTCCTCCTGGTACCCAGTGGAGCCTCCGGCGGCCAGTCTACGGTCTCCGCCAGGCGCCCCGTGAGTGGCACGACACACTGAGGACTACACTTGCGGCTCTTGGGTTTGCTCCTTCTACAGCCGACCCGTCGCTGTTTCTGCGCACCGACACCTCTTTGCCACCGTTCTACATCCTCGTGTACGTCGACGACTTGGTCTTTGCCACTGCTGACACTGCTGGACTCGCCCACGTGAAGTCCGAGTTGCAGAAGAGACACACGTGCACAGACCTGGGTGAACTGCGCAGCTACCTTGGCTTGCAGATCACCCGGGACAGAGCACAGCGCACCATTACCCTGACTCAGTCACACATGGTGCAGCAGGTCCTTCAGCGCTTCGACTTCACGTACTCCTCGCCTCAGGCCACTCCTCTGTCTACTCGCCACTCGCTCTCAGCTCTGCCTTCGGATGAGTCCGTAGAGGCGAGTGGCCCGTACCCAGAGCTTGTTGGCTGCCTCATGTACCTGATGACCTGCACACGACCTGACCTAGCATACCCTCTTAGCATCTTGGCACGCTATGTTGCTCCTGGGAGACACCGACCAGAGCACATGGCTGCAGCGAAGAGGGTGTTGCGCTACTTGTGCAGTACGTCGGGCATGGGGCTAGTGCTTGGAGGGCGACGTCCGGTGGTCCTCACAGGTCACGCAGACGCTTCTTGGGCTGACGACCAGGCTACGCAGCGGTCGTCACAGGGTTACACCTTCAGCCTTGGCTCCGGCTCTGTTTCGTGGCGGTCTACCCGCTCGTCTTCTGTTCTCGGCTCCAGCTGTGAGGCTGAGATCTACGCGGGGGCCATGGCTGCACAGGAGCTACGCTGGCTCACCTACCTGCTGACTGACCTAGGAGAGCCGCCTCGTTCTCCTCCAGTTCTGTACGTAGACAACAAGGCCATGCTGGCCTTGTGTCGGGAGCACAGACTGGAGCACAGAACGAAGCACATTGCTCTTCGCTACTTCCTTGCTCGTGAGCTGCAGCAGCGTGGTCAGCTGCGCCTTGCTTACGTGGCCTCTCAGGCCAACACTGCTGATATCTTTACCAAGGCACTTCCGCCTTGTGATCATCAGCGCTTCTGTACGATGCTAGGTCTTGTGCCTACTTGGCCTCACTTGCTCACTTCTTGACCTTGCTTGTACTGTGATCTTTCTATACCTGCACTTGCTTGTTTACCTTTATATATATGATCTTGCATGTGAACTGGCCTTGTGGCCTTGCGCTTGTGCTCGGACTGTGTGGTGACGTTGTGATCCACCCTGAGCTTGCTTTGCTTTGCTTGACTGGTCTTGTGACCTCTTGTTCTCCCCCACTTTGCCTATAGGGGTGTGTCAAACTTATATCATATAGCTTGTCTAGGCTATAGTGGGGTAGACACTATGGGGTACAGTTTCCTAGGGTTTCCTACTTGTACCCAACTTTGTGGGGTAGACCTCATTTCTTCACAGTTTCGGTATGTCTCATATTTAGCAGTTTCACCTTTACTTTCTTCCCGACCTCCTTCACTTGATATTTAAGTACGTATGATTTCTGTTATTTGTTTTTCCCTTTTCGCGTTTTCTTGTCTCTGTGGATGCTTTCCGTCCTACATACTCTCATTATTGCTTCAGTCATTTCGTCGTTCTTTGTTGCATATTTTCTGTCTTTCTTTTCTGTGCCCCCATCCCTATTATCGTCTCCTGTTTTCATCTGTTATCTACTACAATGTTCCCCCTGTTATATGCCTACTCATTTTCATACTCCTGTGGACTTTGTATACTAACTTTTGTTTACTTCTTTACTTGGAACGTATCACTTGCTTTATGAATTTATGCCTTCATTTGTATCGTGACATTTGAACATCTAGATATTGGTATACGACGTCGTTTAGGTCGTGTGCATTTCCTTGCTATCTGTGTTCAATAAGCCAGCTTGTGGAGTTGCTTTTCAAAGTTGGCATCAATATCTCCCTCCTTTCCCCCCCTCCCTTCTCTTTTCACCCTTTCTGTTTCTCCCTTTCCTCCCCCCCTAGGCTTTGGTGTACATTTCGGGAAGGCATGTTCAATTTTAGAAGTGGAAAGATAGCAGTTGTGGTGCTTGTTTGCATGGTATTGTATTGTATTGATGTTTGATTGTTTTTACAGTTTGTGCATTGAGCTTTTGTGTTTGCGTGAATCTGTGTGATCTTGTATATGCATTTGTATGTGTGTGTGTGTGGTGTGGTTGTATGCATTCATTCATATCCATTGCAATAACAACGCATGTCTGTGATTTTTAAAAAGGAAGCTCAGGTCTATCATTTCACAAAAGGTTCATTGGCGCACTCAGTGACTCGTGTGCGACCACTTCGAACTGGATTTGATAGAGTTGACTTCGTTTTTTGACTTCACAAATTGTGTTGTTTCATGTGGTAGTTGATTGTTCAAAAACTAAGCTATTGACCTCCCCCCCATGCTAGGCAGGGGATGCGGTAGCTTAGCTTTTGGGTTGTTAACTATCACGCATTTTTATCCATTTACCATCATGCATGCGTGCGTTTTTATATTCCACATTATACGTTATGCATACTAAAGCATTCTCCATGCATAAGCATCTATTCCACTTGTTTCATTACATTCATATAAGCATGCGTGTGAAATTCATGACTCAAGTAATTATCATTGCACCGAACAGCACAGTAAAAATATACTGCAAACAGGACAACAAACTATTACAATGAAGGAAAATCATTTCCCAAAAGACAGTGAATGATATCTAAAACTGCTCAATATGCTGTCAGAATATTATTGTTCTCTAGCCTGCAGTGGGGTACTCTATAGCGAGTACAACCCCCTAGGGTTTCCTATATGTATCCTGCTGCTTTCTAGTGAACATCCTCCTTTGCTTATTCTCTCTTGCCTAGCTAGGGCTTACCTAGCTATGGCTCCTACTCATGCCTACGATTCTAACATGGTTTCAGAGCACTCAGGCTCCTGGCCTGTGGGCCCTACTGCTGCTTCCGCTGCTACTCTGTGTGTTGCACGCCCCGTGGCGTGCGACGGATTTCTCTTCCCGCCGCGCGCTCGGAGCGTGCGGCGGTTTTCTGCCCGCCGTGCGCCCCGAGGCGCGCGGCGGTTTTCTGCCCGCCGTGCGCCCCGGGGCGTGCGGCGGTTCTCTGCCCGCCGTGCGCCCCGAGGCGCGCGGCGGCCTTCTGCCCCGTCGGTCCGCGCGTCGCCCCCGGGGGGCGCTTCGACGGGCGACGGGGACCAGCCCGTCGTCCCCCGTCGCCCGTCCTGCGCGGGCTGCGCCAGCCCCGAGCGCGGCCCGTACGGGCTGCGCCCGGCCCGCGCGCGGCCCGTACGGGCTGTGCCAGGCCCGCGCGCGGCCCGTACGGGCTGCGCCAGGCCCGCGCGCGGCCCGTACGGGCTGCGCCAGGCCCGCGCGCGGCTCGGGCCGCCTGCGCGCGGTTCGTCGGGCTGTGCCAGGCCCGTGGGCGGCCCGTTCCTCTCTGTCCCTGAGCTGCTCGCTGTCCCCCGTGCTTCTGACGGTGCCCCACCCCTACTGCTGCCCGATCTCCTGAATTAGGGTTTGGGGGTGAGGAGTGTGGGGGTGGCGGTTGTGTGTTACTCCCCTTGCTCCTCCTCCTCCCTGGTCTCCCACTGCTGCAGCTGCCGCTGAGGGGGGTGGGTGTGTGGGAGCCTAGGGTTTAGGGTTTAAGGGGGGTGCTATAGGAGTGGAGTTAGGGGTTCAGCAGGGGGTGTGTGTCGAGGGTGTGGGGCAGTTGGAGGAGGTTGTGTGGAGGTAGAGGTCGTGTCGCCTGCAGCGCCTGTAGTCCGTCGCCCTTGCTTCGGTAGCCAGTGAGCCTGTTGCACCAGTCGCCAGTGGGTCCGTTGTTCCTGCCGCTCGTCTATAGCCGCGGAGCCAGTTACTCCAGTAGTCCGTCGCCCTTGCTTCGGTAGCCACTGAGTCAGCCGCTCCTGTGCCCGTGCCTCTGCAGCTTCAGTCGTTGCCTCCCATCTTCTCTCCTTCCACAGTTCCTCCTCCTCCTCACTTGCCCTCTGCGACTGCCCCTAGCTTTACTTGTGCATGTGAACCTGCTCTAGGACTACTTGCTCTGCTGATTATACCCCACTTTGACTATGGGGGTGTGTCAGAATGTTATTGTTCTCTAGCTTGCAGTGGGGTACTCTATAGCGAGTACAACCCCCTAGGGTTTCCTATATGTATCCTGCTGCTTTCTAGTGAACATCCTCCTTTGCTTATTATCTCTTGCCTAGCTAGGGCTTACCTAGCTATGGCTCCTACTCATGCCTACGATTCTAACACATGCACAGTATGGGAAGGGTATTACTGTGGTTTACGAATTTTATTTTCATGTTTTAATAAATATAAATGTGAAATTTTTTTTTGGCAAAATCGATTGTAAAGGGTTGCTTCGCAACCCAAAAAAAAAAAAGACGATCGTGCACGAAGTCGCAAACGTGCACAACATTTCGCGGCGAGAGCTGACATCGCATAGGATCGCCCAGTTTCGCCATCCAAACGAAACTCGACCCTCCCCATAAGCAAGTTCGGCTTCACACTACTGCAACTGATGTTCTAAAAATATTATCCATACGCATATTTCTCATTAGCATGTGCGCGTGGACAGCACACGAAATTCTTGCTCTGCAAGCTCTGTACGAGCATGTGCGGATGCGCCAAGAAGAGGAAGTACTCCTGGTTGAAAAACAAATCACGTGGTGCACCTCGACACTCTTGTTTGGATGTGGAACAAAACTCCTTCCTGACCCCGCGCGTGTACGATTTTCTATCAATGCACTAGGTCAGTTCCTTCTCTTTTCCCTTCCTCCTTCAGGATTTTTCTCGCCATTGTTTTGATCATGTGCAGATGAATCGAACAAAACCCGTCATCGTCAGCACGCAGTTTCCTGCTTTGCAAAGTCTGTAAATTCATTGGGATGCGAAGAAAAAAAAAAAATCTGTATTATCAATCGCAAAATCTATCATACGCAGAACGATGCAGCATGTCTTTCGACCTAGGCACACTACAACAGCAAGGGTGTTAGTGTCAGAATCAACGAGCAAGAATGGTTGACTAGCATGAGAGATGGGTACAACTACTAGGTCTAACCCTAAAGTGCTGTACTCAGTTGAGGCTATCCGACTACAGTCTACAGACAAACAAACACGGTTTGACACACCCCCATAGGCAAAGTGGGAGATAGCAAGAACAACGAACGGTCACAAGGCCAGTCAAGTAAGAGAATAAAACAAAGCAAAGCTCGGGGTGGATTTCAAGATCACCACGCAGTCTGAGCACAAACAAGCGGCCACAAGGCCAATTCACATGCAGAGTTATAAAAGCACAAGCAGTACAGTGATCACAACCTAGCTAGAGGAAACATGCAGGTATAAATATAGATATCAGTGTACAACAAGTGCAGGATCAAGAGACAAGCAGGTGAGGCAGAGTGGGCAGAAGCCCTAGATCAGTGCAAAAACGCTGATGATCACCAAACTCGAGGGCCTTGGTGAAGACATCACGCTGCTGCGGCTCTCAAGCAAGAAAGTAGAAAAGAGCAATGTGCTTCGTTCTGTGCTCCAGTCTCTGCTCGTGACACAAGGCAAGCATGGCCTTGTTGTCGAGGTATAGAACTGGAGGAGAACGAGGCCGCTCCCCTTAGTCAGACAGAAGGTAGGTCAGCCAGCATAGCTCATGTGCAGCCATAGCCCAAGAGTATATCTCGGCCTCATAGCTAGAACCAAGCACAAAAGTCGAACGAGTAGACCTCCACGAGACAAGATCAGAGTCGAGACTGAAGAGTAACCATGTGACGACCGCTGAGTTGCCTGGGCGTCGGCCCAAGAAGCGTCGGAGTGTCCTATGAGCCCCGTCCTCCAAGCACGAGCCCCATGCCTGATGTACTACCCAAGTAACGCAGTACCCTCTGCGCAGCTATCCAGTGCTCCTTCATGTGTCTCAAGGATGATGAGAAGGTACGCGAGGTCAGGTCGTGTTCACGTCATCAGGTACATGAGGCAGCCCACAAGCTCTGGATACGGACCACTCGGCTCTACGGACTCGTCCGAAGGTGGAGCTGAGAGCGATTGGGTCGTAGGCAGAAGAGTGTGTTGTGGCGAGGAGAACTGAAAGCCGAAGCGCTGAAGGACCTGGTGCACCATGTGTGACTGAATCAGGGTGATGGTGCGCTGTGCTCTATCCCGGGTGATCTGCAAGCCAAGGCAGCTACGTAGCTCACCCAGGTCAGTGCAAGTGTGTCTCTTCTGCAGCTCCGACTTCACAAGGGTCAGCGCCTCAGTGTCGGTAGTAGCAAAGACTTAGTCGTCGACGTACACGAGGATGTACAACGACGGCAGAGAAGGGTCGGTGTGCAGAAACAGCGACACGTCAGCAGTCGAAGGAGCAAACCCTAGAGTGGCAAGTGTCGTCCTCAGTGTGTCGTGCCACTCGCGGGGCGCCTGGCGGAGACCGTAGATTGGCCGCCGGAGGCTCCACTGGGTACCCTCAGGAAACGACCCAGTAAAGCCAGGTGGGCGGCGTAGCCAGATCTCCTCGTGCAGGTGGGCGGCGTAGCCAGAAAGCTGTGCTGAAGTGAAGAGCGTGAAGCTCGTAGTCACGCTGAGCAACAACGTGCAGCAACACCCGAAGAGCGGTCATCTTTGGGGTGGGGGAGAAGGTCTGGAAGAAGTCGACCTCCTGTCGCTGACTGAAGCCTCGAGCAACGTAACGCGCCTTGAAGGCAGCCGGAGAATTTGACGGCCGCTTCACTCTGAAAATCCACATGCCATCGACTATGTTCGCCTCAGGAGGGGAACCTCATCGAGGTGTCTGTGGACTTCCAGGAAGACATCTCTACGTCCATGGATATCTGCCACTGAGCGGAGTACTCACTCGTGATCGCCTCAGCGTAAGAGCGTGGGGTAGGGATGTCTAGTGCATCCGGGTCTTTCTCAGGGCACAACAGCATGGACGCGAGATGAGGTAAAACGGCCGCGAGGCACTCAAGCTCAAACTGCCTGTCCTCAAGGATGTCACTGCCAAGGGCAAGCTCACCCCCGACGGACGGAGGATAGCCAGACTCAGACTCAGTAACAAGACTCGCGAAGTAGTCGAGACGACAGGTAGCAGCCAAAAAGCGCGTGACAGTAGGACTAGCACCACGTGCAAGGTCGGACTCGGTGTTAGGAACGTCAAGAAGAGAGGACGCTAGAGGAGACGGCGGATCAATATGGTGCGGAATAGAGGAAGGACGAAGTGCCATATTGTGCGTGCCGGGGACAGGTGGAGGACGAGGACGACGAGCACAACTAACAGTATGAACAGATGAGGCAGGACGAGACTCAGGCTCACGAAGCTCTGCCAGGGAGCTTGTCTGCGCAGGGTACGGAGAAGGAGCAGGCAGTGGAGAGTGAGGCAGTAACTGTGGCTGTGGAGAGTTAGGCGGAGGATACAAGAAAGGCGGAGTAAGGCCAGTGGAAGACGGAAGACTAAGAACCTGACAAAGTGCCGAGTCAGGCGGCGGCAGGGACGACTGCGGCTGCGGGTAGAAAAACGGTCGTCGCGACGCAGTACTCACAGTACCAGAGCCCCCAGCTCTAGCACCTCCAGCTCCAAGACCTCCAGCACCTCTAGTTCTAGCGCCTCCAGCACCAGTACCTCCAGAACCTCCAGCTCCAGCACCTCTAGCACCAGTAGCTATAGTACCTCAGTACCTCCAGCTTCAGCACCTCTAGCACCAGTAGCTCCAGTACCTCCAGCACCAGCAGCTCCAGTACCTCCAGCACCTCCAGCTCTAGCATTATGAGAACCTCCAGCTCCAATAGTACCAGCACGTCCAGCTCCGCCACCGGGGCTGCCCCACTGGACAGCCCGCTCGCGAAGCCGCTCCAGCGAGAGAGTCTCCTTCCGACGTGCGCCAATACCTCCAGCACTAGCGCCTCCAGTTCCAGTGCCTCTAGCACCTCCAATTCCAGTACCACCAGCACCAGCACCTACAGCTCCAGTAGCTCCAGCTCCAGCACGTCCAGCTCTGCCTCCGGAGCTGCCCCACCGGACAGCCCACTCACAAAGCCGCTCTGGCGAGAGAGTTTCCTGCTGACATGCACCAATACCTCCAGCATTAGCGCCTCCAGCACCAATACCTCCAGCACCGCCAACTCCAGTAACACCAACACTAGCACCACCATCTCCAGTACCTCCAGCACCTCCTGTATCCGTAGGACACTCAGCACCCCTAGAGCCAGCACCCCCAGAGTCCGCACCCCCAGTGTCACCACCTCCTATAGCACCAGCGTCTACAGCGACGGGCTGCAGAGGCGGTGAAGACAGTCGAGGCGGAAGCCCAGGAGGGGTCGGCAAACATGGTGAGCGGCGAGGAGCCACGATGTCGGCAACAATTGGGTCACCCCCCTCAGCTGGGCCAGAGGTGTCGGAGGACCAAGGACACACCTGAGGGGGTAGGACCGTGCGGGTGGAGGGGGGCTACCGGAGGGGGGGGGGGGGGGTCAGGTACCAGGAAGAGAGGCGGAAGGGGCACGTGGGAACTGCGGTGGGGGTGGAGACGGTAGAAGCCGACAGACTCGTCAAAGGTGACGTCCTGGGAGGAGAGGACACGATGAGAACCCGGGTGGTAAAACTTCTAGGGTGGGGCGTCGGTAAGGAAGCCAAGGAAGACGCAGCGAAGAGTGCGAGTAGAGAGCTTGCCCGCGGGAGGATTGCAGACAAGAGCAAGGGAACCCCAGACCCGAAACGCCGACGCATCACCAACCTCTCCCGTCCACCACAGAGTAGGCCAGGTCTCCGAGTGGGAGACACGGGGCCAGAGTTTGAGTTGTTTAGCGTCGTATCGGACCGCAAACGACCACAAAAACAGGGGAGCAGCCGCATAGACGATGGAGGTGCGAGCAACCTCCATAACCAAGCCAATGCGACGCTCTGCAATCCCATTCTGCTGCGGAGAGGCTGGAAGCATGAACGATTGCGCGATGCCCTCAGCACCACAGATGTCCTCGAGGAGGCGGGAGCAAAACTCACCACATCGGTCAGAGTGCAGCCGTAGGACTGGGAGGTCCTGCCGCAACCGAGCGCTAAGCTGGCGACGGGCAGCACGGATCCAGCGAATCAACACACTTCGGACATCCGCCTTGCTCTGCAAAGGGAAGACCGTGGTGTAGCGCGTGTAGTCGTCAACAACCAGCAAAAAAGTTACGCTCTCCGCCATGTCCAGTGATGCGGGCTGGACCCCACACGTCCATATGGAGGGTATGCAGAGGAGTTGTGGTCGAAGGAAACGAGGAGGAGTGAGGAGTGGCGCGTCGCCGCCCCTCGATGCAGGGAAGGCACGGCGGCGCAAGCGACCTCGGAAGCGGGGGTTAGGGACCTGGGGAGGCAAGACACAAGAAGACAGGAGTGCATGCCATGCAGGCGTGGCAAGGAGGGGTGACCAAGACGGTGGTGCCAGAAGAGAGTTTGGTGCGTGAGGAGACGACACGAACAAGACGCAACTACCTCAACCGACGAGCTACCTGACCTGACTCAGCCACCTGTGCAGACTCAGTGGTCAGTGTGTACAAACCAGACACGGGCCTCCGAGTGAATGTGGCGAGGTGCTCGCCAGTGCGTGAGTCTGTACAGATCACCACGAGCTCTCCCCCAGGCTGGGTAACAGTGACCAACTGGTCTTGTAGGACAGCTGTAGCCACCAAGTTCTTAGCGAACAAGGGGAGGTGGAAAATTGTAAGGGAACCGGAGGGGGCTGCCGGACACAGGAGAATAGTGGAGCTACATGCAACAACTAGGCCACTAGAGGGGTCGGCCAGAGTGACAGAGACAGGGGCTGCGAGCGGTGTGACTGTGGTGCAGTCGTGGAAGAAGAAGCGAGAGGCGCCTGAGTCGAGAAGGAAAGTGTGCAAGGCCTTCTCAGGCTCTGCACCTAAACTAGTAGCCTCTACACCACAAGGTGCCTTTACACCCCCAGCACTAGTACCCCAAGCTCCGCCACCGGGGCTGCCCACGGAACAGCCCACTCACGAAGCTGCTGCGGCAAGAGGGTCTCCGGCGGATGCTGCTGCTGCCGCTGTCCATCCCCAGGACCTCAGCGGCCACCAGCTGCACCACTAGCAGGAGTACATGTACGAACAGGTACCTACACTCGCCGCCTCGACCAGCTGCTGTACCTCCCCTAACAACGGACGGCTCTGCCGCAGTGGCCGGGTGGCAGGAGAGAGTGAGGAGTAGTGCCTAACCACAGCGTCGTAGAGAGTGTGGGCCGATGTCAGCTGACAAAAGTGGGTCCTATGGTCGACCGGCAGGTTAGCGCGAACAGCAAGCTCTGCAACAGCGTCGCGCCCCGTCCACTGTGTGCAGGCAATGCAGTCCACTGTGTGCAGGCAACGCAGTCCGCACGGTCTCGCCAGCGCTAGCAGCAGGCTCAGCGGGAGTCGTTGGGGCCTAAAAGGACCCCGACGTGTGCTCGAGAAGGGAGACACCATCTCGAAGGAAACGTTGGAAATACCGGTGTAGGCCAGCGAGCCAGAACTCGAACATGAAAGGGCACCCGTCGGCGACAACCGCTAAGACAGTGAGACTGGCCATGGCAGGCAGTGGCAGTAGTAGCAGCGGCGGAAGGGTGGCTGGGAAGAGCGCGAGTAACTAGGTGGGCTAGCTCGGGCACTCGCGAAGCAGAGCAGGGGTGCGCTGAGGCGCTAGCATGGCAGGGCGTGGGAGGCTCTAGCGGCACAGGGAGGGCACGCGCGGCCGGGCAGGCGTGCGTGGTCAGCACGTGCGGGATAGGGCAGGTGCGTGTACAGGGCAGGGCAGGCGCGCTTGCGGGCAGGGCAAGGCAGGCACACGCAGGCAGGCGCGCGCAGGTAGCGCGTGCGGGGCAGGGCAGGGAGCACGGGGCAAGGCACACGCGCGCGGGCAGGGCGGGCTACAAGGGCAGGGCGCATGCGCACTGGCAGGGTAGGGCAGCTGCACGTGCAAGGCAGCAGCGCGGGGCAGGGGGCACGCGCACGGGCAAGGCGCTTACGGGGCAGGGCACGAGTCGCTAGGCAGCAGGGCGCGCTGGACGCTGGGCAGCAAGGCGCGCTGGGCAGCAGGGCACGCTGGCGTGCTGGGCAGCAGGGCGCGCTGGCGCGCTGGGCAGCAGGGCGTGCTGGCGCGCTGGGCAGCAGGGCGCGCTGGTGCGCTGAGCAGCAGGGCGCGCTGGCGCACTGGGCAGCAGGGCGCACTGGCGCGCTAGGAAGCGGGGCGCGCTGGGGTGCTGGGAAGCGGGGCGCACTGGCGCGCTGGGCAGCGAGGCGTGCTGGCGCGCTAGGAAGCGGGGCGCGCTGGCGCGTTAGGCAGCGGGGCGCGCTGGCGCACTGGGCAGTAGGGCACGCTGGCGCGCTGGGAAGCGGGGCGCACTGGCGCGCTAGGCAGTGGGGCGCGCTGGCGCGCTAGGAAGTGGGGCGCGCTGGCGCGTTGGGCAGCGGGGCGCGCTGGGCAGCAGGGCGCGCTGGCGCGCTGGGCAGCGGGGCGCGCTGGCAAGCTGGGCAGCGGGGCGCGCTGGCGCGCTAGGAAGTGGGGCGCGCTGGCGCGTTGGGCAGCGGGGCGCGCTGGGCAGCGGGGCGCGCTGGCAAGCTGGGCAGCGGGGCGCGCTGGCGCGCTAGGCAGCAGGGCGCGCTGGCGCGGTGGGCAGTAGAGCGCACTGGCACGCTGGGCAGCAGGGCGCACTGGCACACGGGGCAGCAAGGCGCGCGAGGTGTGCGGGGGCGTATCCGGACAGGGCAGAACGAATGGTGGGCCCAAAAAAAAAACCGGTCTTACAGAGCGAACCGCTCTGAAACCAAGTCAGAATCAACGAGCAGGAATGATTGACTAGCTGACCCCTCGTCAACGCGTCGTACCTCTCGGCTGCCCGTACGATGTCGCGGTAGCTACTATAGTTCTCTGCGATAACCTGCCGGCGAATCTCCATTTTTAACCCTTCGGTGTACGCCTGGATTTTCTCGCCCTCGGTCAGGTCGGTGATTCGGTTGAACAGCTCCATCTTCTGCGTGTACAGTGCCACACTCGCGAGTTGCTTGTGTCGGTGAATCTGCTGCCGCGCCATGTACACTAAATTGATTGGTTCGAAGCGTTCCATGCGATCCTCCCGAAACTGCATCAACGTTTTCTCCCCGCGGGCCACTTCAGTGTAATAAATCCACTCGAGTGCTGGTCCTCTCAACAGTGTTGCTGCGAGCCGAATTCCTGTTGCATCGTGTGTCGGGGTCGAACAGCCAATGGCCTCGAAATAAATTTCGAGGGTCGCCATGAATCGTCGAACGTCAGATCCTTTCGCGCTATAATCGAACGCTTCGGGGAGCCTCGGGCGAGCTGCTTCGAGGTTCGGCGAAGGTGGTGCCATCGGTCCGTGAAATGTCGGTGTCGCTGCCGCTGCCGCTGCTGCTGCTGTCGCTGCTACGTTCGCTGTTGCGGTGGCGGCTGCGGATTGGTTTGTCATAAGGGCCTTGTGAAAATGAAGAACAAGGATGGTTGAACTATGAATGAAGTGAGTACATATAGGAAACCCTAATTGGGTTGTACCCCCTATGGGATACCCCACTATAGCCTACACAACAGCATAAGCTATATAATGTTCTGACACACCCCCATAGGCAAAGTGGGGGAGAACAAGGGGTCACAAGACCAGTCAAGCAAAGCAGAGCAAGCTCAGGGTGGATCACAAAGTCACCACACAGTCCGAGCACAACGACAAGGCCAAAAGGCCAGTTCACATGCAGGAGTACACATATATATATAGAGCTAGACAAGCAAGAGCAGGTATATATATGTAACAGTACAAGCAAGGTCAAGAAGAGAGCAAGTGAGGCAAGACAGGTACAAGACCCAGCTGGGTGCAGAAGCGCTGATGGTCACAAGGCGCAAGTGCCTTGGTGAACACATCAGCAGTGTTGGCCTCAGAGGCCACGTAAGCAAGTCGCAACTGACCACGCTGCTGCAGCTCACGAGCAAGAAAGTAACGGAGAGCAATGTGCTTCGTTCTGTGCTCCAAGCGCTGCTCTCGACACAAGGCCAGCATGGCTTTGTTGTCTACGTACAGCACTGGAGGAGAACGAGGCGGCTCTCCAAGGTCAGTCAGCAGGTAGGTGAGCCAGCGAAGCTCCTGTGCAGCCATGGCCCCGGCGTAGATCTCAGCCTCACAACTGGAGCTGAGAACAGAGGACGAGCGAGTAGCCCGCCACGAGACAGAGCCGGAACCAAGACTGAAGGTGTAACCCTGCGACGACCGCTGTGTAGCCTGGTCGTCTGCCCAAGAAGCGTCCGCGTGCCCAGTGAGGACCACTGGACTCCGCCCTCCAAGCACTAGCCCCATGCCCGACGTACTGCACAAGTAGCGCAACACCCTCTTAGCTGCAGCCATGTGCTCTGGTCGGTGTCTCCCAGGAGCAACATAGCGTGCGAGAATGCTAAGAGGGTATGCAAGGTCAGGTCGTGTACAGGTCATCAGGTACATGAGGCAGCCAACAAGCTCTGGGTACGGGCCACTCGACTCTACGGACTCATCCGAAGGCAGAGCTGAGAGCGAGTGGCGAGTAGACAGAGGAGTGGCCTGAGGCGAGGAGTACGTGAAGCCGAAGCGCTGAAGGACCTGCTGCACCATGTGTGACTGAGTCAAGGTAATGGTGCGGCGTGCTCTGTCCCGAGTGATCTGCAAGCCAAGGTAGCTGCGCAGTTCACCCAGGTCTGTGCACGTGTGTCTCTTCTGCAGCTCGGACTTCACGTAGGCTAGTCCAGCAGTGTCAGCTGTGGCAAAGACCAAGTCGTCGACGTACACGAGGACGTAGAACGGCGGCAAAGAAGTGTCGGTGCGCAGAAACAACGACGGGTCAGCAGTAGAGGGAGCAAACCCAAGAGCCGCAAGCGTAGTCCTTAGTGTGTCGTGCCACTCACGCGGTGCCTGGCGGAGACCGTAGACTGGCCGTCGGAGGCTCCACTGGGTGCCAGGAGGAAAAGTCCCAGTGAAGCCAGGTGGACGGCGCAGCCAGATCTCCTCGTGCAGGCTACCCTGCAAGAAAGCAGTACTGAAGTCAAGAGAGTGGAGCTCATAGTCGCGCTGAGCGGCTATGTGTAGCAGCACCCGAAGAGTGGTCATCTTCGGGGTGGGAGAGAAGGTCTGAAAGTAGTCAACTCCCTGCCGCTGACTGAAGCCACGAGCGACGTACCGCGCCTTGAAGACAGGTGGAGAGCCCGGCGGCCGCTTCACCCTGAAGATCCACATGCCACTGACGATGTTCGCCCCAGGAGGGGGAACCGCGTCAACGTAGGTGCCTGTGGACTTCCAGGACGCCAATTTTGCATCCATAGCTGCCTGCCACTGAGAGGAGTAGGGACCCTCTACGGCCTCCGCGTAAGAGCGCGGAGTCGGGATGTCTAGTGCATCCGGGTCTCCCTCAGGGGCAAGTAGTACGGACGCGAGATGAGGTGAAGCAGCAGCCAGACACCGGAACTCCTCCTGCCTGTCCTCAAGGACGTCCGTGCCAAGAGCACACTCACCCAGACAGACGCAGACTCAGCAACAAGACCGGCAGCGTAGTCTAGACGACAGCGAGCAGCAAAGTCGACGAGCTCAGCAACAAGCGCAGACGCAGCAGTGGACTCAAAAGAGGGGTCAGTGACGACAGTAGCAAGGAGACGTGTGACAGCAGGACTGGCAGCACGAAGAGAGTCCGACTCCGGGTCAGGAAGAGCAGGAAGAGAGGACTCAGGAGGAGAAGGCAAAGGGGCACGCAGAGGAGCAGTGGACGGACGCAGAGACATCCGGTGCGTGCCAGGGACAGGAGGAGGACGCTGACGCGAACCACGAGCACTAGTGCGAGCAGCACGGACAGGCGACGCAGGGCGAGACGCAGGCTCACGACGCTCAGCAAGACCTCCAGTAGGACCAGTGTAGGGAGAAGGAGCGGGCAGTGGGGAGGCCGGCCGTAACTGTAACTGTGACAGGACAGGCTGTGGACACTCTAAGGGAGGAGGAGGACCAGTAGAAGGCGGGAGACCAAGAACCTGCTGAAGGAGCGGAACGAAGTACGGTCTAGGCCGCGCGGCGACTCCAGACACAGCAGGGACAGCACCAGTACCCCCAGCGGCAGCACCAGCGCCAGCAGCACCTCCAGCTCCAGGACCTCCAGCAGCACCAGTAGCACCCCCAGCAGGACCGCCTCCAGGACCGAAAGCAGTAGCCTCAGCGTCAACGCCCTCAGCAGCTCCAGCTCCAGTACCTCCGGGACCCGCGGCACCAGCACCCTCAGTAGCCGAAGAACCTCCAGCTCCAGCAGCACGCCTCCAGCGCCGGGCAAACCACTCGCGCAGCTCCTGTGGAGAGAGGGGCTCCCGCCGAGGCGAAGCACCCGGAGAACCGCCAGGTCCCGCACCGCCAGACGCCACAAGGGGAGGTCCAGTGGCCGCAGGCTCCGCAGCACCAGGCTCAGCACCTCCAGACGCAGCACCCCCTGGCTCAGCACCCCCAGTAGCAGCACCCCACGGCTCAGCACCCCCAGACTCCGCACCCCCAGGCTCAGTACCCCCCGTCGCAGCACCCCCAGGCTCAGCACTCCCAGACTCCGCACCCCAAGGCTCAGCACCCCCAGTCGCAGTACCCCCAGGCTCAGCACCCCCAGACTCAGCACCCCCAGGCTCAGCACCCGCAGCAGGACCAGAGTCACCAGCAACCTCGACCGGCTCGACTGCGTCTACCTGGGACACACCTGAAGGGGCAGGACCCTGAGGGGGTAGGGGGTCTACCGGGGGGGGACCTGGCACAAGGAAGTGCGGTGGCGGGGGGAGGGAAGGAGTGCGGTAGGGGAAGAGGCGGTAGAAGGGGACTGACTCGTCGAACGTGACGTCCTGGGAGGACAGAACACGACGAGAGGAGGGGTGGTAGAACTGCCACCCTGGAGCGTCAGGGGGGAAGCCGAGGAAGACACAGGGAGCAGCACGAGGGGACAGCTTGTCCGCAGACAAGTCGCGGACAAACGCCCGAGATCCCCAGACACGGAACGCAGACGCATCGCCGACCTTCCCCGTCCACAGCAGAGCTGGGGAGGTCTCCGGCCGGGAGACCCTGGGGTGAAGGTTGATCTGATGCGCCGCGTACCGAACCGCAAACGGCCACAGAAAATGGGGGGCAGCCGCATGCATCATGGACGTACGAGCGACGTCCATGACCATGCCAATGCGGCGCTCAGCAATCCCATTTTGCTGTGGAGAGTCCGGAAGCGTAAAGGTCTGGCGGATGCCTCGTGCACGACAGTAGGCTCGCAGAAGGCCAGAGGAGAACTCTCCACCTCGGTCAGAGTGCAGACGCAGAACAGGAAAGTCCGAGCCGAAGCTCCTCCTGAGCTGGAGACGAGCTGCGCGGATCCAGTCGATCAACACCTCAGTGACCTCACCCTTGCTGCGCAAGGGGAAGACTGTGGTGTAACGCGAGTAGTCGTCAACCACCAGCAGGAAGTAGCGCTCGTGACCCTGCCCACGGACGCGGGCCGGGCCCCACACGTCCATGTGAAGCGTCTGCAGAGGAGCCTCTGTGGGGGGAAACTGGGAGGAGTGGGGGGCAGCCCGGAGCCGCCCCTCGACACAGGGTACACAAGAAGGTCCGGGTCCCGAAGGAAGGGGAGGGAGAGACCGGGGAAGACCAGAGACAAGGACACGGGAAGCCATGCCCCGAAGACGAAGCAAGGAGGGGTGGCCAAGACGGTGGTGCCACAGGAGAGTCTCGTGAGACAGGCGGCGACACGAGCAGGGGGCAGACTCAGGACCAGACCTGGACGCAGCAGCAAACACCTGACCCGACGCAGCTACCTGGCCAGACGCAGGGACAGGAGGAGACGCAGTGGTCAGTGTGTAGAGACTCGACCCTGGCCGACGCGAGAACGTGGCCAGGTGTCGGCCTGTGCGGGCATCCGAGCAGTGGGTCACCCGCTGACTCGCAGGAGTAAACTGGTGAACCCCCGCATCCTGCAGGTCAGCACCACTCACCAAGTTCGTCGAGAACGAGGGGAGGTACAGACCAGACAAGGTGCCCGAGGGGGCAGCCGGACACGGGAGGACAGTGGAGAAGTGAGAGAGGACAGGACCCCCAGAGGGGTCAGCCAGGGAGACTGCAACCGGCCGGCCAAGCGGCGTGAGTGTGGTGCGGTCTCGAAAGAAGGAGCGAGAAGCCCCTGAGTCAAGTGTGAAGGTGAGGGAGGCCGAAGCCGACGCAGTACCTGAGAGCGCAGCCTCACCAGTACCTGAGAGTGCTGACGCACTGGCACCTAGAGCAGCAGCCGCAGAAGTACCTGGCGCAGCAGTACCAATGCCCGGGTCGGGCGGGAAACACTGGTAACAGTCACCCTCCTCACTAATAGTCACAGCATACATGGCAGCAAGGATAGCATCAAAGTCAAGATCAAAGACAGCTACGCCAGCCCTAGACAGCTCTCCCCAACGGGGAATCTCACTGGCCTCGGGGAACTGCTGACGCCAAGCGTCCGTCAGGCGGCCAAAGCAGCGCTGAGTGGGGTGCGCACCCCCACACTGCTCACCCGCTTGGTCACCGGAACGAAGGACGTAGGTGCACGGACCAAAACCCCCACCCCGCTGACGCTGCGTGTACCACTCACGGAGCTGCTGGGGCGGGGGGATGTCCCGCGAACGCTGCTGCTGCTGCTGCTGCTGCTGCTGCTGCTGCTGCTGCTGCTGACGCTGGCCACCACCAGGGCCGCTACGCTGCGGGGCACCACCCCGACCAGCTCCACCCCCTCCGCCACCGCTGCCTCCACCTCCACCACCACCGCTGCCTCCGCTCCCACCGCTGCCGCCACCACCGCCTCCTCCTCCGCTGCTGCCACCGCCACCACCGCCCCCGCCACCACTCCCACCGCCACCCCCACTCCCTCCTCCGCCTCCACCGCCTCCTCCACCGCCCCCGCCAGCTCCACCCGCGCCCTTGCCCCCCTTGCCCCTGCCAGGGCGGCGTCTCCCGCTAGGGGCAGACGCCGCGCAGACCGACTCAAGACCAAGCAGGTCGGCAGCAGCAGCAGAGGCAACAGAGGGCAGCAGGGGGGAAGGAGAACACCCCTCAAAGATGGGGGTGCGAGGGTCACCACGAGAGGCTCCTACAGCGACGATGCTCTTCTCCGCCGCCAGGAGGGACTTCTCGAGGAGGTCGACAGTGAGAGTGGTGGGACAGACCGAGAGGTAGTGGTCCCTGACTACGCGAAGGGAGTCAGGGAGGCGTGTGACTATGTAATAGAGAGTGATGTACATGGGGGGGGGGTTCTTGGCGCAGAACTCAGCAGGAAGGGCGGCGCGGTAGCGAGTGTCACTAGTGCGGAGGTGCGTAATGAGGTCAGCGACAGTGGGAAAGGCAGTAAGGTCAGGAAAGAGGTACGGTAGCATGAGGCGACTCAGGGCAGCAGTGGCAGGGGAAGAGTAGCGCGCAACTACAGCGTCGTACAAGGTCTGAGCACTCTTGTACTGACTAAAGTGCGCGCGCTCAGTGGTAGGCAGGTGGCGACGCACAGCAAGACGTGCAGCAGCATCGCGGGTGGCCCACTGAGAGCGAACAGTGGGGTCAGCATCAGTAGCAGGGGCAGGAGAGGCGCCAGAGGTGAGGTCAAAGAGGGAAAGACCGTCCGCCCTATCGCACTGTAAGAACAGCTGCAGGTCGTCGACCCAGACCTCAAAGTCAATGGCTCGACCCTCAGCGTCAAAAGCGAGGACACTAGGGGTAGCCATGACGACGACAGACGAGCAGTGCAAGCAGTAGGGGAAGGGCACGCAGTCACAGTGGGGCTGTGCTCACCGGACAGGGCAGGTCGGGCGGCTCGGCTGCTCAGCGGCTCGGCGGCAGGGCGGCGCGGCTGCTGGGCGGCTCGGCTGTTGGGCGGCTCGGCGGCAGTGCGGCTCGGCTCCCGGGCGGCTCGGCGGCAGGGCGGCTCGGCTCCCGGGCGGCTCGGCGGCAGTGCGGCTCGGCTCCCGGGCGGCTCGGCGGCAGGGCGGCTCGGCTCCCGGCGGTGCCGCTGCTAGGCGGCTCCCGCAGGTAGGGCGGCGGTAGGGCCGCAGGTAGGGCGGCGGGCGGGCCGTAGGTAGGGCGGCGGGCGGGCCGCAGGCAGGGCGGCGGTAGGGCCGCAAGTAGGGCGGCGGGCGGGCCTCAGGTAGGGCGGCGGTAGGGCCGCAAGTAGGGCGGCGGGCGGGCCGCAGGTAGGGCGGCGGTAGGGCCGCAAGTAGGGCGGCGGGCGGGCCGCAGGTAGGGCGGCGGGCGGGCCGCAGGTAGGGCGGCGGGCGGGCCGCAGGTAGGGTGGCGGGCGGGCCGCGACGTGAGGGCGGCGGGGCCGCTGTAGTGGGGCGGCGGGGCCGCTTAGCAGAGGGCGGCGGGGCCGCGTGAGCAGGGCGGCGGGGCCGCGTGAGCAGGGCGGCGGGGCCGCGAAGCAGAGGGCGGGCGGGCCGCGACGTGAGGGCGGCGGGGCCGCTGTAGTAGGGCGGCGGGGCCGCTTAGCAGAGGGCGGCGGAGCCGCGTGAGCAGGGCGGCGGGGCCGCGAAGCAGAGGGCGGCTGGGCCGCGCGAGCAGGGCGGCGGGGCCGCGAAGGAAGGGCGGCGGGGCCGCGTTAGTAGGGCGGCGGGGCCGCGTAGGGAGGGCGGCGGGGCCGCGAGGGGCGACACGGAGGGTCGCTAAAAAAAAAGGAAAACGCGCCTCGGGGCGCGCTTCGGTGGGCCCTAGAAGCAGTCCCTAGGAGGGGACCTGCTCTGATTCCATGTGAAAATGAAGAACAAGGATGGTTGAACTATGAATGAAGTGAGTACATATAGGAAACCCTAATTGGGTTGTACCCCCTATGGGATACCCCACTATAGCCTACACAACAGCATAAGCTATATAATGTTCTGACAGGCCTCGATTCGCCTGATCGCCGCCTGAGTCTGCTCCACGTCGATGCGAAGGCTGGCGATGTCGCTCGTCGTCGCGTAGTTGTCGCCTTGGCCCTCCATGCCTGACATTGCGCGTTCGAAATCCGAAATCAAGGGGGAGTGAAAAACACGGAACCGGTTTACGTACCTGAAATTGGTGTTTAACAGTCGTCGCCCCCGCGGTTTTTTGAAGACTCGGTTTTAGTGGTCGAAATAACTTCGCGTGTAAACGGCTCTGATTTCCAAGTGTGAGGATGTAGGATCGAGCTTAGAAAAGAGAGTTGTAATTGAATGATCACCTGGGTACAACACGAGGCTATATATAGGCTCGACACAAGGCCCAGTAACCAGGTGTTACGCGAAGGTTCTGAGGGTCGCGAAGCGTCCCGAACAGACCCTTCTCGAATTCGGTAGAAGGCAATTCAATGGTCAACCGAAAGCCCAGAATTCGGTGCACGCAACCTAGCTCGGTGCTATAACTATAATAAAACATAGGAAAGCACATAGCCTAGGAAATCAAACAATTCATGCATTCATAAAATAAACCTATGCTAGAAATAGCATAATAAAGTCTAGGCAGGCAAGCATAGCTGGCATAAGCCGTCGTACTCTCACACCGTGCAAGCCCTGATTCCTCAAAACGTCACCCCGACAGGATTAGAAGAAGCCAGGCAGGCAGCGCCGCCACAGTTTATCAAGCTGGACCACTACAATGCTCTGATGGAGCTGCTCGAAGGACGGAGGTCGGAACCGTATGAGGTGCAAGGCACTGGTGTGGAAATTAAGGTGTATTCGAAGGTGACAAAGGCGTATCCGTGTGTTTTTCACCAGTCGGGGGATAAGACGACGAGTGGGGTGGTGTATGAGATAGTGGGGAATGGGACTTTGGATGCGATTGCTTTTGAAGGGGTTTTTTTTTTTTTTTTTTTTAATAGAAGGCGTTCCACTATATCAAGGATACAGCAAATACAGCCACAGTCGTAACTGTTTCAAAAGGGGGGACAGATGCACACGGTGTCATGAGTCACCCCCATCAACATCTACAGTGGCTTAAATCTAGCTCTCCTATTCATCCAACCGCGTGCTGACATGAAATCCTCTCGCCACATAAGCGTGTTGCCTAACCGGGTGCTGACGTTCTCCAGTGCCATGATCTCGTCTCTCGCCAGGTGTTTCTTGGCCACGTGTCGCTTTTTCGCCCAAGCTTTTTTCCTCTTGATGCCCTCGTAGGTCCGCGCATGCAAGCAGAAAGCAGTCGCAATCCTCCGCATCACTTTTCCGCGCCGGAGTTTCTTTCCTCTGAAGACCGCGTGGCAACGCGCCACCCATAATTGGTGAAACGTGATTGCTGACACCGTCAGCTCCGGGAAATCGGAGGATGTGCCCCCCCGCTGAAACATCAGATCCCCCAACGATTTCACTTTCCTCGACGGGTTTAGCCAGTGGATGGCACCGATCAACGCTTGCACCACCGGCTGGATAACCCGACAAGAGAATAGCGCGTGGTCCACCGTTTCCGCCTCCCCACTATGTGGGCATTTCACCCGCTCCCCCAGGAATCTTAGGCGGTCCCCCACTTGCAAGTTGGAATAGTGTGCGCGCAGCAGGACATCCCGAGCTTTTGCGGGGATGACATGCGAGCCCCTGCGCGCAATTGTCTTTTCGCAGTTGATTCGCTTCCCCAGCTTCTCTCCCATTTCTCTTGACGGACGTGCTGCCCCACATGTTCCTCCTCCAGCTCTGCTCTCAGCTGCCTCAGGGAGGCGACGATGTCTCCCACACAGAGGTCTGTTCCCAACAGCCTGACGCGAGGGTCACCCAGCTCCCCTGCCACCTTCTCTCCCGCCATTGCAAGCGGCGTGACTGCAGACACCGATAGTAGGCAGATACTCGCTCCCTCTGGCACGAACCAGGACGCTCCGTCACCTCGTCGCCACATCTTTGCACATCTTAACAGGTTGCCACACACCTTAGTTATCCACCACAGTTGTTCTTGGCGGCCCACAGCGCGAACCACCCTCGTTGCCTCTTGAATCCGCTCGCCCCGAGCTTTTTCAGGACCCGAGCCTTCCATTCGACCGGTACTGCCTCAAACACAACTGCTGCTAGCGCCGCTGCCTCTTTGCTGCCCAACAAACGCGCTAGCTGATCCAGAAATTTAGGACTCCGGGTGCCATCCACCCACTTCATCACCAGGTCCCCCACGGCGATGTCGCGCAAGCATCCGTCCTCCTTCCTTCTCCCAAAAGGGCAACTCTCACCCCGTAGTATGTGTCAGTTGAAAACTACCCGCTCCTTCTCCACATCCCATCTGGTTTTGCTCGGCAGGTCGCGGGCGATAGGGGACGCCATCACTACTGCCGCAATCGCCTTCCATCGCTCACTCCTCCCCCCCCCACGCCTTGAGCAGGGCCTCATGCGCATAGAATGACACGTAGCCGAGAGGGAGGCGTGCCGCCTTCTCCGCTAGGGTTCTCCTCAGGGAGGACTCCTCAGTCAGGAGCCCGCCTGCCGAGCGTCGAGCCGGTTTCGGAGGTTGATTACCCCCAGCCCCCCATCACTCCTCCTCATCTGCATTAGCTCCGCGCTCCACAGGATGAAACCGGGCCCCACACTCGCCCTTCCTCCAGACACGAAAGCGTGACACAGCCTCCGGAGCTCCTCCCATATGGTGTCCGGTGGGGGATACACCTGCGCCTGGAAAGGCGCAATGGGCATGACGTACGCATTGATCACCGCTACACGTGCTGTCGTAGTAAGATATTTCTCTTCCCGTTTCTTAAGCTCCGTCTCCATCCTCCGCAGTGCCTTTTCCACGATGGCTTTGCGTCCCCTCCCGATGTGATCCATACCCCCAGCAGGCGCTCAAGCTCATCCCGCGCCGTCCATTTGAAGGGAGAGACCGGCAGCGGCGGCTCATCCCGCTGTCTTCCGAGTGGCATCACCACAGTTTTGTCACAGTTTGCCTCCAGCCCCGACATCTGCTCGAAGTCCCGGAGCAGCTTTTCCGCCATGCCAAGCTGCGTTCGCCCTTTCAGCAGAAAGGTAGTATCGTCTGCGTAGCCCAGGTACGTCAGCTTCCCTGCCCCGTAATGTCCACACCGAGATGCCTTCTTTGCGCTTCCTGACAGAGAGGCTCCACCGCACAAACGAATAGGTACGGCGCGAGAGGACAGCCCTGCCTCACGTCGGTCTGTACTGGCACTTCGTCCCCGAGCCAGCCATCATTGCAGATGCGTGTTGCCGCCCCTTGGTGCAGGCCCTCAACCCACTTCACGTACTCATCCGGGAACCCCATTCTCCTCAGCACTTCGAACAGGTACCCCCTAGAAACGGAATCAAACGCCTTCCTGAAGTCTACCAGCAGATGCAGCCAATCCTCTCCCCCGGAGTTGGCCACGTCGATTGCATCCACCGCAATCGCCACTTCACCAGTGTGAGAGTACGATGGCTTTGCTGGACTTTACTTGCTTGATTCTAATTTATTACGCATTATCTAGCTTAGCTTTATTTTGCTTTGCTTGCTTATGCTTGATTTCCTAGGTTAGGTGCATTCCTATATGTTATTATAGTTATAGCACCGAACCAGGTTACGTGTACCGAACTCAAGCCTTTTCGGTTCCCACAGAATTGCTTTCTACTCAGTTCGGGAAGGTTCTGTTTGGGACGCTTCGCGACCCTCAGAACATTCGCGTAACACCTGGGTAACTGGCCTTGTGTCGAGCCTATATATAGCCTCGCCTTGTACCCAGGTGATTCATTCAATAGAATCATCTTTCCTGAACCAGATCCTCACAACCAGCCAGGTTCCGCCCAGGTAGAAATCCAAACTGCCCCGTAGACACTACCTTCTCGAGCATATGCTTTATCCTGTTTGCCAGAATCTTCGCCACAAGCTTGTATGCCGTGCTTAACAGGGTGATCGGGCGATAATTCTGCAGATCCTCCTTGTCCCCCTTTTTGTGCAGAAGCACCGTCACCGCTGTCGAAAATTCTGCCGGCAGCGCCGCCGTCCGCTCAAACTCCTTCAAGAACTTCGTCATGCGCCCGCCCAGAAGGTCCCATTGTGACTCCTAGAGCTCCTTCGGGAGACCGTCTCTCCCTGGGGTTTTACCAGTCGCCATTTCAGCCAGCGCCCTCTTGATTTCCTCCTCCTCCCATGGTGCGCGTAGCGCCGTTGCATCCTCCGATGTGAAGCTTCTGTCCAATTTGAAGTCCACCGGTAAGCCCCCCGGCCCTGCCTTAGCTGCAAACAGGTCCAGGTAAAACTCGGATGCCGCTTTAAGAGCTTCCTTTGCCCCCGTGTGTTGCTTCCCCTGATAGTTCACCGCCTCTAGCCTTGTCTTCGCCTTCCTCGCCTTGATTTTCCCAGACAGGATCCCGGTGGGAGCCTCACCGTTCATCTCCACCTTGATGCCCGCCTGCTCTTGCATTTTCTGAAGCCTCCCATTCTCATATGCCTTGATCTTAGCCTCGCATTTCACCAGCCTCGCCTTCGTTCTTGTGCACCGTGGCCTGCTCATCACTTTCTGTCTCAGCTCCCCCACCTCCCGTTCCAGGTGCACCGTTGTGGCTGCTACCCGCTTCCTTTCCTCCACCGTGTACGCCTTGAGTCCGACCTTGAGGGAGTTCGTGAGAGCCTCCTGATCACCCCCCCTCTCCTCGTTTCTCCGTGCTATTAGTGAAATCCTCTTCTGTACCCCAGGCCGCGCCACTTGGGATGCCGGAAGTCTCCACAAGCCTGGGCCAGCGTCCCCGTCCATCCCCGCGCTCAGCTTCATATGGACTGCGGACCAGTGATCAATGAACCGCTTGACAAGTCCCACATGCCACACCTCATGGACCATATGCAGCATTGACTGCGAGACCAGGATGCGGTCTATCCTCGTGCTCTCCTGCATCGCCGCCGCGTAGAAGGTATACTCCCGCAGGCAAGGGTGAATTGCCCGAAAAGTGTCTCTCATGTCAAATCTGCCGCAGACCGCCATGAGTTTGTCATTCTCCCCTCTCGATCCAGCCCCTGATGTTTTGTCTAACGCTGGGTCCTCTACGATGTTCAGGTCTCCCGCAAGCACCACGTGGCTCCCACCGGGGATCGCCGCAACAAACGGCTGAAGCACGTCCCTGAAGTGCGGGCCCCTCGCCGTCGGGTTCGACGAGAAATAGGCTGCTATGACCACTACCTCTACCCTTCTCCATAATAGCGTCACCCGCACCAAACGGCCAGAGCCAACCTTGACCGGATCTGTGAGAGTTACTTCAGGATTCCGTGATATGATCGCCACCCCTCCTGCTCTAGCAGCAGGTGAGACTGCAACGACCGAGACCGCTTGTATGTGAGTCCAAAAACTATGGTCCTCTTTAATCCTGGTGTCTGGTAGAATGATAATCTGCGCTGCCTTCGCCATCCATTCGTGAGTGTCATGCTGCTTCTGGAAACAACCAAGTCCGTTAACGCTCAACACGCTGAATGAGAGGGTGGTATGTTTACCCATCTGGAACCTGTGACAGGCCCCAAAGCATCCACGGGCCGGAGGTGAGACTGCAGTTGCCAGGTGAAATCATCGTGTATATACTCCATGACATTACAGAGACTGCATCACCGCCTAACTAGTACCATGCTACTTCCTCCCCTCCCAACAGCTGATGCGACATCACTTTCGCTTTGCCCCATCGGCGCGAATACCAAACACCTTCTTCACCGCCTGCAATTTCTGCTTTGCCTTGCTCGCACGGGTTGCGACCCCGGCCGTTCCTATTGCAGATGCATGGCGGAAGGAGCTGATGTGTGCTGCCGCCTACTCAAAGGTCTCTCCGTGGGCATGGTCGCAGCACTCCTGGACGCACAGCCACTCCTCCGCGCTGGACCCAGTCGAAATCAGGACTAACGCGGGATCCCGAAGAAGCTTCCTAACCACCCCTGCTGCCTTGAGGGGGGCCGCTGCAGAGCACGCGCATCACCACTCCGTCAGTATAAAGGAAGGTAAGGATAAACCAGCAGCGCAAACCCCGCCGTGCCGGTGAGACCCCCACCCCATTACTGTTAAGCGCATGGACCCTGCCTATCGACAAGGACCATTTGGCGATGCTGCTTTTATGCTCAACCACATACTCATCATGCAACTTATCCATGTGCTATCCCTGGCAGAGGCCACAAGATAGAGATGGAAAGTGCACAAGGTAGTGATTGTCAACGAGCGGGTCCTCCACCATGTGACGCTAGCGGTAAGTGTCCCCAGGGTGCGGAACCACCACGCCCCGAATCTTGTCCGTCCCCAGCCCGGAAACCGGATCAATCACACGGTGGAAACCCGCGCCTTGCAGGAACGCCGACCGCCCGCATTTCTGCAGCTTGTGGACCGCCAGCGACTCATAAACGATCATCGGCGTGATTTCCGCCGGCACACCCTTAAGAAGCACCTCTACTCCTTCCGGCATGTCAGCCTTCGCCTTCAAGAAGCTGCTGTTGATCGGGTGCTGCCAGCCGAATGAGTAGCGGGTCTTGCCATTCGCACCCACGTGATCCACCAAATGACAGCGAACCACTTTCGCATCAACAAGGGAGGCGAACGTGACCTGCAGCCGACTATAGCGGACCCGCGACAGCCACGCCGGAAGCAGCTCCTGGCACGTGAGCGCACTTAACGCATCCTCCGACACCAGAAGCGTCTTCCTCGGGTACACCAGAAGCGCACGCACTGATGCTTCCGCCGCGCGAACCTCCGAAGCAAGCGTATGCGGGATCAATAGCGTCAGCGTGACCCGCACCTTTGATGCAAGCAAGCCCTTCGCCTGCAGTTCGATCCCCTCATCCGAGTCATCACTCAACTATCCGTCATCCTCATCTTCCTCCTCACTCATTTGCGCAGGAAGCTCCGAACGGCGAGATCCAGAAGGATCTTGCAGATCAGCCGAAGTCACAACGGGAGCACCATGATTCGGCGCAGACGCAGAGACCACTGGCGCGTCCTGAGCCGCGACGACCGCAGGAGCAGATGCCGCCTCATCAGCGACGACTTCCTATTCAGGCGCCGGCACCTGCGGTTCCTCAATGGGCGTCATCGTAGCAGCGGCCTTGGTAGTTCTGCCGTTTGGAGGCATACTGGGAAGTCGGGAACTTGGTAGATGCTTAGAAGCGATGTTGACGACCTTTCCCAGTCTACTTAAGTAGCCAGATTGTTTCTTCCTGGACTTCCATTCCCAAGGTTGAGGTTGTTGAAGCCTTAGCCAAGGCGACGCTGTTCCTTGGGTATTGATGGCGAAAGCAATCTGGCTCGCCCTGTGAATGTTGGACCACACCATCGGCGTACCAGTAGGAGACGTACAGCAGGTACCTAGATTCCATAGCGATAACTCTGACTCAGCAAATGCAATGTCTATGCTAAGCAGACGTGGAGCGCTAAGCCTTAGTGAACTGACAAGCCCTTGGGTTGACAATGACTGTTTGCCTGGTACTCGATAAGCGTGAAGGATACCCGCATTGTGGGTACAATTTGTAAGTCCGCTTATAGAGGGCGCCAAGCTGCAAAAAATGGTGTAGTCATTGTTAAAAATGTTATAGACACAGTAGGCTCCAATGTGCCTAAAACAAAAGATGAGTGCACAGTCGAATTTCTCCACTGCGGCTTTAAACGTTCATAGCGTTCTGGTCACCTTTTCAAATGACCTGATTCAACTTGGATCTGGAGCGTCTTAAAGTCGCCTACAATAAGCAATTTAGATCGCACGATTTCACCAAGAATTGACGATACAGCGTCAGTTTGAACGAAATGGCACTATGGCAGCCACTATAATCTTAGAACACACAATAGAAAGGGTTACGAGTTGGGAATGACTCCCAGCTCCTACAAACCCCAAGAGCCGAGGTATAGTGATGTGGAACAGTGCCACACTGCCCCCAAACAGGAAGGGTCTCGAAACTACCCACCACAAGGGCCTACACCAACTGAAATGTTACACTACACAAAGTAATGTAACTATTTGCATTATCTTTAGGTGTACCCTTTTGCGGGCTTCGAGATCACTTGTGTCTTGAAACCAAGGCCCGGGTTCTTCATCACAAACTCGTCCTTGAGTTCTTGATGGGTCTGCTGCACACACCTGCGACACGCCGAACGTTCGACACACGACAAAAGAGAAACCGCGCACGGGACACACGACAAAACAGAAACCGCGCGTGAGACAAATGACCGCGTAACACGCGACTAGCGATAACTCGCTATTGACTCGACACACACATTCGACAGCATGACTCAACATTCACACACTATTATAAGCATGAAATGTATATCATCTCATGCCTCCATGCCATTCCATGCTCACACGCATGCACGCATACGGACAAGGGTTGCACCAACAAAAAATAGTCGAAGGTAGGTAGGACATTGTTGCGGTCGAAGCACCTGATAGTATCCATGGCTGCCTTAACATGACATCGGTGTCCATTGCTGTTCGATTCGTTTGGTGTGCTTTTGAAGGGATGGATTTACAGTAGTTTAGTTTTATGATTGAGAATCCACTTTTGTTTTTCTCATGCTAGCGGGAATGCTTGCACGGAGCACATGGGATGGCACACGACACAAGGCATACACCTTGCGCGGATTTTTAGACTGGTGTCCCGTCATTGTCCCGAGACGCGAACTACTTCTTGAGCTTCAGGTCTTCTCATTCTGGATGAGGCGAGCTTCAGCGACCTGAATGGACAAACCGAAAGAACACTTGGAAGGCAGCTGTGCGACTTTATTTTTGTAATTGTGACAGATTTCACATTTCAGCCTCTGCTCATCCGGGACCGTTCTTCCCAATGAACACACCCCGAACCCTTTTGTCCCTTCCTTTTCCCGCTCCTCTCCCTTCCTCCGCCTACCCCACTCTACTTCCCCCTTTCGCCCTCGCCTTGTTCAGTTGCCCCCCAGCGCGAGTGGGCCTGCTCGCACTGGCGAACTTTCACAGAGCTTTGCGAATCTTTCACAGAGCTTTTTGAACCTGCTTTTCCCACTCACTCGTCCTCCTTTTCCCGCCCTCTCTCATCTTGTTCTGCTGCTTCTATAATCCAATGCACTGAAAATACACTGTAGCCACGTCAACCTCACTTCACTGATGGGCTTTAGAATCTTCCAGGGATTTAGACGGTTCTTTAGTCGACAAAAAAAACCAGCTTTAGAGTCTTGTCGAGCCCAGCTAGTGGATTCTTCCATAAACATAGAAGATTTTCCCGATGACATTCTCGCGAGGATCTTATTCGGTGACGAGCAACCCGCGCTTAGGAAGTCGGACCGTGACGAATCATTGGGCGTCCTTCCCTTGACGCTGAATGACCTTCGTTTGATTCGCATTGAGAAAGGGTCACTATTACCAACACCTCCTCCTTCTGCGAATCTTTGCGAAATTCTTCTCATCTCCGCCGTCTGCCGTCGCTGGAGCAGCCTTTCGCGAAACTGCGTCACCACGCTTCACCTCGCCGCCAACGACCAAGCCGCCGTTTGTAGCGAAAAACTCGCAGATTCTCTTGCTTCCTTCCCGAACCTCACCCACCTCCATATTAGCGACGGCTGCGTGAGGACTCTGAATGACGCGTTTTTCGCTCGCCTCGCCTCATCATGCTGGAGTCTCAAGATTCTCCACATCGGAACCCCATTGGAGCCGGAGGGTTCGTTTGAATTAGAAAAGGAAGAGCACTCAATCACAGACGACGGCTTGGATCTGTTTTTCCAACGGTGTTCTCAGCTCGAGCAGCTTTCGCTCTACTGCCTCCATCCAGATGTTGAGCTCCGCGCTTCCTTCTACCAGCTAGCGCACCTGCATACTCTCCTTCTCCCGAGTGTTTCAGTGCTCGAAGCTCCCGAGCTTGCAAACCTCACTTCGCTCACCCATCTTCACATCCTTCCCGGTCAAATATTGATCAATAAGCACCTCGACAGCCTCGCTCGCCTCCCAAGCATCGCCACTCTTTCCATGTCCGGCAGCGGCACACGATATTGCGGTCATTGCTAACAAGGATTTTGCTAAGATCGTTGGGGTCAGATAACTTTTGAGTCGGACGGACATGGAGATAAGCAGCTGCAGATAAACAGCACCTTCATGGCGACTTAGGATTGCTGCTGCCGTGTCTCCGCGAGTTGACGTCTCACCGCAACCTAGATCGTAGCTCTGACTGGTGCTGCAGAAGCTGTTTCTCTCAGGCCTCCCAACTCCATGTTCCGGCTTTCTGCCCTGGAAACACTGGTGCTGCACAGCATGCCTCTTTCCCACCTCCCTGACTCCATCTGCCAACTCCCTGAAACCTCTGGGGCTGTACCACTTGCGTCGCCCTCTCTCTTTCTAAAGACAATCTTCTCGGAAATCTGCATCACCAGCAAACTCTGGTGCTTCCAGCTGCAGGAGAAATTCTGCTGCCTTGCTGCTCTTCAAACCAAGAGTCCCAAAGAACATCGAGCATCTGCATAAGCTGCACACGTTTTTCCTCAAAACGCTTCTCAAGCAACCGCATCTGCCGTCAATGTTTACTCGTCCTTTCTGACACAGCTTGAACTGAGCAACTGCAGGACTTTCGAAAGGGTGTGAATACATGGATGGTAGGAGGCCTGGGGGCAAAGCAGCACTAGCATTGCAAGCGTCCATCTGGTCTTCGGGCTGCTTGTCGGGTGGCATGGGATGAGTGCATGTCTCAAGTGGACAGGACCATACTCTGTCCATGACTGCACTCATCCGTCGACTATGATCCTGTGAATGGATGGATGGGTGCAGGGAAGCACTAGCATTGCAAGTGTCCGTCTGGTCTGGTCTTTGAGCTGCTTGTCGGGTGGCATGGCGTGAGTGCATGTCTGATCTGACTGAACCTGAGTGATCCGTCCACGGTTCTGTATACTGCATAGTGGATTATCAAGCCAACCCACCATCCTCCTTATCATCTGATCTACCATGGTTGATACAGGTACGGTAACTTTTGCCTAGAAATACCGTTTTTCTTAGGACAAATACGGGCAAATGATAATTTCAGGCAGCAATCTCCTCCCTCAAGGCACTGGTGCTGCTTCCAGCCCCGGCTGCTCTTCTGCGCTGAACGTCCCAATTGTGCACCCTCGCTACAGTCACCTGCGATACAGCGGAAATATGGAAAAAAGGAGTAAGAGTTCTGGCAACAGAGATTATTTACGTATGTGCGATTTGGATGGCACATTCAATGGAAGAAAACACTCTTAAAGCCCGCAGCCCAAGTTGTTCAACCTTACTAAGGTTGACCATTGGGTGGTGGGGGAGGTGGAGAAAGAATAGTCGAGGTGTTGGGGGGGTGGGTGGAGTTGGTTTCGCCCAGATTTTCGCCACGCTTTGTTTTTCTTGCTGACACAGCAAACACCAGGGGCCAGCTCGTGTTCAGTTGCGAGAGTCCCATGTTGCACAGATAATAATATTGAAAGTTTCCCCCTGCTCACGTTTCGCGAACTCAGTGGAAGTGCGCTGACCAATCAGATTTCTTCTCACAATCCGTAACCCTAGTTCGTGCAAGAAAGAAACCCAAAGCAACCCTCGATCAAGAATAGTAAGGTTGACCAGCGCGACCCGCAACTTGGGCCGCGGGCTTTAAAGAGGTTTAGACAGGGTGCCGTGCACTAAATGAAACTGTGTATCCTTGCTACAGTCACATTACAAAATGTGAAGAAGAAATGCACTGCGCAATCACTTGTGTACTGTCAATAAACTCACCAGTACCACTAGATGTGAAAATATGGAGATACCGATGTCTTTGCCCTTAGATATGATAACATGCTGATATTGTGTGTACTACTGTCAGTGGTACCACAAGATGTGTTGCGATCAAAGTACCATCTGTAACTGTGAGAATATGGAGATTGCCGAACTGTATGTACCTCTGTGATGACATGGAGACCAGATGTGATGACATGGAGACCAGACTTGATGACATGGAGACCAGATGTGATGACATGGAGACCAGATTTGATGACATGGAGACCAGATGTGATGACATGGAGACCAGATTTGATGACATGGAGACCAGATTTGATGACATGGAGACCAGATGTGATGACATGGAGACCAGATGTGATGACATGGAGACCAGATGTGATGACATGGAGACCAGACTTGATGACATGGAGACCAGATGTGATGACATGGAGACCAGATTTGATGACATGGAGACCAGATGTGATGACATGGAGACCAGATTTGATGACATGGAGACCAGATTTGATGACATGGAGACCAGATGTGATGACATGGAGACCAGATGTGATGACATGGAGACCAGATGTGATGACATGGAGACCAGATGTCAACACTTCACCTCAGTAATGTTGATTTGATCTCGCACGAACAGCAGGTCACCATCGATGTTTGCAAGGCTGCTTGTGGCATTCTCCTCATTGCGCGCCAGCAGAGCCAGAGCCTGGTTGCATGGGTGAAAATTGGTTGGAATTGGGAGAAGGGGAATGGAGTGAACTGACCCGAAAGAAGTACCAAAAAGCACATGAAAAGAAGTTTTAAGGGTTTATTGATTGAATCCAACATTTACAACGCTTACGCGTGAACATCATCAGCGCATGCTGGCATCATCAAGGCATGCATGCATTCCCATCCCATCATCGCCCTTTGCTTTCACCTCCAGGTTCTTTTGACGCCCTTGGGAATAGAACTATCGCCACAATGAAACCGCGTGATGCTGTCACATGATGACGTCATGAAGCTGTCACATGATGACGTCATGAAGCTGTCACATGATGACGTCATGAAGCTGTCACATGATGACGTCATGAAGCTGTCACATGATGACGTCATGAAGCTGTCACATGATGACGTCATGATGCTGTCACATGATCCACATCATCACGTTTCCCTTGGCCCACCAGCCAGCCACACAGATACACCGAGTCAGTAGCCGTCACGCGTGAATATGCATGAATTTTATCTCGCTCTTGCGCAATCATGATGCCATCAAAGGACATGCTGCTGACATCATGCTGCTGAAATCATGCTGCTGACATCATGCTGCTGACATCATGCTGCTGACATCATACTGCTGAAATCCTGCTGCTGACATCATGCTGCTGACATCATACTGCTGACATCATGCTGCTGACATTATGCTGCTGACATCATGCTGCTGACATCATACTGCTGACATCATGCTTCTGACATCATGCTGCTGACATCATACTGCTGAAATCATGCTGCTGACATCATGCTGCTGACATCATACTGCTGACATTATACTGCTGAAATCATGCTGCTGACATCATGCTGCTGACATCATGCTGCTGACATCATGCTGCTGACATCATGCTGCTGACATCATGCTGCTGACATCATACTGCTGAAATCATGCTGCTGACATCATACTGCTGAAATCATGCTGCTGACATCATGCTGCTGACATCATACTGCTGACATTATACTGCTGAAATCATGCTGCTGACATCATGCTGCTGACATCATGCTGCTGACATCATGCTGCTGACATCATGCTGCTGACATCATGCTGCTGACATCATACTGCTGAAATCATGCTGCTGACATCATACTGCTGAAATCATGCTGCTGACATCATGCTGCTGACATCATACTGCTGACATCATGCTGCTGACATTATACTGCTGAAATCATGCTGCTGACATCATGCTGCTGACATCATGCTGCTGACATCATGCTGCTGACATCATGCTGCTGACATCATGCTGCTGACATCATACTGCTGAAATCATGCTGCTGACATCATGCTTCTGACATCATGCTGCAGACATCATACTGCTGAAATCATGCTGCTGACATCATGCTGCCAACATGCTGCTGACATCATGCTGCTGACGTCATGTCCGCATCCTTCACTTCACACTCGTAATGCATGCACTCACTCGCGCTGATACCACAATTTGTTCTCATCCTCACCTCATAGCACCTCATCAAAGGGGTATTCGACCATGACATTCGCCCCCAGCCACAGGCACACCGAGTCTGCATCACACTTGCGTTGCATGCACTCACTCACTCTGAAACCACATCTTGCTCGCATCCTCACCTCATCAAAGGGGTATTCCACCATGACATTCGCCCCCAGCCACAGGCACACCGAGTCTGCATCCTTCACGTCTGCTCGGGCGAACACGCCATCGGCTAAGACATAGTCCAAACGCACTTGCTGGCAGGAGCAGGAGCAGGAGTGGGGAGGGGAGGTAAAGAAGTTAACCGTGAGCTAAAAGCGTCCTTCACGTCTGCTCGGGCGAACACGCCATCGGCTAAGACATAGTCCAAACGCTGGCAGCAGGAACAGAGGGGAGCAGAGGGGGGGGGAGCAGAGGGGAGGGGAGGAGGAGCAGCAGAGGGGAGGGGAGGAGGAGCAGCAGAGGCCCCCAGCCACAGGCACACCGAGCCCAGCCACAGGCACACCGAGCCCAGCCACAGGCACACCGAGCCCAGCCACAGGCACACCGAGCCCAGCCACAGGCACACCGAGCCCAGCCACAGGCACACCGAGCCCAGCCACAGGCACACCGAGCCCAGCCACAGGCACACCGAGCCCAGCCACAGGCACACCGAGCCCAGCCACAGGCACACCGAGCCCAGCCACAGGCACACCGAGCCCAGCCACAGGCACACCGAGCCCAGCCACAGGCACACCGAGCCCAGCCCGCATCCTTCACGTCCGCTCGAGCAAACACGCCATCGTCCAAACACACTTGCTGCCAGCACGGGAAGGGGGAAAAGGGAGGTAAAGAAGGAAAGAAGTCAACTTTGGCATATGCATAGGCGTCCTTCACGTCTGCTCGGGAGAACACCCCATCGGCCAAGACATAGGTCAAACGCACTCGCTGCCAGCAGGGGAAGAAAGGTAAGGGGATGGAAGAAAAGAAGTTAACCGTTGAGCTACAAGCATCCTTCACATCTGCTCGGGCGAACGAACACCCTGTCAGCCAACACGTAGTCCAAACGCACTTGCTGGCAGCAGGAGGAGAGGGGATGGGAGAAGAGGAGAGGGGAGCAGAGAAGAGGAGAGGAGGAGAAGCAGACAGGCACACCGAGTCCGCATCCTTCAGGTCTGCTCGAGCAAACACGCCATCAGCCAACACATAGTCCAAACGCACTTGCTGCCAGCAGGAACAGAGAGGAGGAGAGAAGCATACAAGTTAACCATTAGACCATAAGCATCAGCATCCTTCACGTCTGCTTGGGAGCACGCACACCCCATCGGCCAACACATAGTCCAAACGCACTTGCTGGCAACAGAAGGAGAGATGCGGGGAGGAAGTGAAGCTTAATCAACGGTGCAACATTCAGCATCCTTCACATCTGCACAGGCAAACACCCCATCGGCCAACACATAGTCCAACCACTTACTGCAAGTACGAACAGAAGGGAGGAGGGGATGGAGTAGAGAGGAAACGGGGAGTGAAGAGGTTAACCCGGTAGTCCAAACGAACTTGCTGCCAGCAAGAGAGGGGAGGAGAGATGCGGGGAGGAAGTGAATTCAGTCAACTGTGCAACATTCCGCATCCCCTTCGCATCTGCACATTCAATTCAAACACCCCATCGGCCAACACATAGTCCAGTCCAACCACTAACTGCTCTTCCTCTCTCTCTTCTTTCGCCTTCCTCAGAGTGTAAAATTTCAAAATCAACCCTCACAAATCAGGCCTCGGGAATGAAATACCGGAATTTCAAATCTCAGGGATCAAACCATCAAACCGCCCTTCCTGCTTCTCCTCTCTCTTCTTCACCAGCGTCTGCACTGCAAAAGTCTTTGAGTGAACATCTGAGCACGTAAGACATTCATTCAGACGTATGAAACTTACCTGCTTCTCCTCCCGTTTCTTCACCAGTGTCTGCACGATCTCCTGGCTCTTCTTTATGTCACACACCACTTGGGCGACATGAAAAGCCTACCCTAACTACTTTATCAGAACGTGCAGCAACTCATAGCCACTCCACCGTACCTGCTTTTCTTCCCGTTTCTTCACCAGCGTCTGCACAATCTCCTGGCTCTTCTTTATGTCTGGCAGCTTCGACTGGTGTGAGGGACAGGGAGGGACGAGAGGGGAAGGGACGAGAAGGAAGGGAAGGGAAGGGAAAGGAAGGGAAGGGAAGGGAAGTTAGGGGAAGGAAAGGGAAGGGAAGGGAAATAAATAAATAAACGGACGAGAAAAGTAAGGAGAAGTGCAGAGGAAATAAGGAGAAGCAAGGAAGGGCAAGGAGAAGCAACTTGCGCGTTAATTTGGAGGGCCTTCTGGAGGAGAAAGAGAGGGCTTTAGCAGCAGCTGCTGCTGCTAGACGACTCTCTTTCTCTTCCGTAAGACCTTGTAAATCAACCCGCAGCTGTGCTGCTTCAGCAGGGCTTCTCTCGCACTCAGCACCACTCCTCACCAACTATGCCTGCCATGCCTCACATGCCTGCCATGCCTCACATGCCTGCCATGCCTCACATGCCTGCCATGCCTCACATGCCTGCCATGCCTCACATGCCATTTCGGCTCGACCCAGGCCATTTTCGGCTCGACCCAGGCCATTTCGGCTCGACCCAGGCCATTCCGGCTCGACCCAGGCCATTTCGGCTCGACCCAGGCCACTTCGGCTCAACCCAGGCCATTGTGTGACTGTAAGCCGTACCACTGCTGCCACCACTACCTGCAGCAGCACCAATGGTTGCCTCTCGGGCCATTTTCGGCTCGACCCAGGCCATTTCAGCTCGACCCAGGCCATTTCGGCTCAACCCCAGGCCATTTCGGCTCAACCCAGGCCATTTCGGCTCGACCCGGGCCATTTCGGCTCAACCCCAGGCCATTTCGGCTCAACCCAGGCCATTTCGGCTCGACCCGGGCCATTTCGGCTCGACCCGGGCCGCGATGCGTAGCAGGCCATTTCGGCCAGACCCCTAACCATGGGCCGAAACCGAACCAAAATTGGTTCGGCGGGCGGAGCAGCCATGCCAAATCAGAGGTTCGGCCTGGGAGTCATACGAACCGGCCTGACCCGGGCCGGGCCAGCCTGACCCAGGCCGGACCAGCGTGCTCATTCTTGGTTAAACCATACCGGATGCCTAGGCATCGTTCATATGCTAATGCATACTGGAAATTTCTCTTCTGTGTGAGCGCATACCTGCAGGTCTCTCTTCTGGGTGAGCAGCTTGATTTCCAACAGCTTGTATTGCTGCATCCTGACAGGTGGGGATGGGTGGGGTGCGGTGAGATGCGGAGAGGAACAGTGAGAGAAAGGAAACTCGACTGATGGTCACTCAATGTAAAATATGTAATGCCCAGAGACAGATACGACAAACACATGGATAGCAGTGGCAGAAGAGGCAATATCAGACAATAACAGGAAGGGCAATGACAACAGAGGCAGCAGGAGCAGATTAAATAATGATATGACGATTTCAGGATACTATTCGTGTACCAACGTAAGGTGCAAATCCAGTGCGACTGAAAGGATGCTACACATCTAGTTCAAATGACATAATGGTGTTAATCCTGTACCATCGAAACAAAAAGGATCGAAATGAGAACGAAAGGATGCTACACATCTAGTTCAAATGACATAATGGTGTTAATCCTGTACCATCGAAACAAAAAGACCGCAAAACGATGGTGCGATTCGAGAACCATGGAACGACGGAGGAGAGCGGCGGAGAGCGGCGGAGAGAGGAGAGCGAAGGAGAGGGGAGGAGAGGGGAGGAGAGGGGAGGAGAGGGGAGGAGAGGGGATGAGAGCGAAGGAGAGCAGAGGAGAGCGGAGGAGAGCGGAGGAGAGCGGGGGAGAGCGGAGGGGAGCGGAGGAGAGAGCGGCGGAGAGCGAGCTGAGAAACAACAATGATCGAAATCCGAACGTAGATTACCTCTCCTCCAATGATTGGATGACACCTGGCGCTTCTCTGCCCGCCAAAAACGCCTCCACGTCAGCAACGAATTGCGCCACGGGAATGCCTCGTCGATGCTGCTCGCCGTCAGAAGCGGGCGACGAGCCGCTGAAACCTGCGGCATTCGCGGCGGCATCCGCGGCGGGTTTATCGATCTCCATGGCTTGCAAACTCGCGACGCGACTCGTCTAAGAGCTGACCCGCTGTTGCGCAGAGGACCTTAGCCCGTTTTGAAAGCACGATAATTGCCAATCACTGCCTATTTCTTCGTTGCTCGACGATCAGGGTACTAGGAGTAATCTGGTATGAAATCAGTGCCGACACTGGTTATTAGAAGTGTCTGAAACAGTCTCTGAACGAGTGAGGTCATACGAGCTCATTTGATTGCGGTGGGATGCGATGCACAACGTGTCAGAGTGGCGTGTTAATACTTCTCTACGTTTGGGTAGGGTTCGAGCAAAAACAAATTCATACCACACGCCCCCCGAGGTGCCGTTGTGTGCGTGTGAAGTGACACAAACATGACGACACATCGAGAAATGCGCGAAAACAACCGAAAACGGTAACACCACCCTGACCCCCCGCTTCGCCACTCTCTTCCCCCATTTTCCCCCATTCTCCTTCGCACCTGCTCCCTCCTTTTTCCCCTCTTCCCTTCCCCTTTCCCCTTCTCCCCACCCCTCCTCCCCTTCTTCCCACCCCAGCTCAGCTCACAGAATCGGCTTCACCTCGTTAGCTTTTAGCTGAACTGTACCAGAATTTAGAATTTGCCATGCACAGGAATACCCTAGTAGGAAATCCACCCTTGCATAGCCAACTCCGACCAGTGACACTTGCTAGCCTAGAACAACCTCTCGTAACATGATAGAATCTAACAATGCACGGCATCAAGGCGCTAAGCCAAGATGCCGTGAACAAACAGAGACGCGACGCGGCACAATTTCCATTCCGAGTCGCTCGCCTTCTTTCTAGAATAAGTAGCTCTTCTGGCTGGCTTGTGTCATTTTTATCTCTAAACCTGAACCTTTTTATCATCTTGAACTTTCTCTTCATCCCCTATCAAACCTCTCTTCTGTCCAGACCCAGCATGTAATGCCCAGGGCTATTATAATGGCGGTTACAAGGCTTTTATAATATTCCAATACAAAATAGTAGCTTTAACTAGCCTTAATAGCCTTGGAGATGAAGATCTTCTTGATGCCTTTGATGAAAAGCACTTGGAGTAGTAGTGTAGGGAGACTTGTGAGAGAGCCCAAAAGGACTTAGAGAAACAATCCCATTTCCAATTGTTTTGTTGGAGTGGGAGGTTGAGAATGAGCTTGGAAGCTCAAACCCCCTCAATACACCCCTTTGGGAACTCTCCCAACCATGGCTTCCATGGTGGGAGGGTTCCTAGGCTTGGAGCCTATGTGGCAATTAGGTTGGGTTGGAAAACCCAACTTAGAACCATTGTATGGTTGCATTTTAGATAGAGTAGCTTGTAACATTGAACTGGCAGTTTCTGATTGGTTGAAATTCCAACCTTTGGATTTCCACTTTGATGGGTTGGAATATTCCAATCCTATTTGTTGAGGTTTGGAATTTCCAATCCAACCTTTCCCTTCCAACCCAACCTTTCTTTCCCAATCCAACCTTCACTCACTCGTAGCACAATTTCTATCGAGAGAAATCTCGGCGAATGCCTTGAGTGTTAGTTAGCTTGGGAGTTAGGTGAGAAGTAGGTCGATGCGTTACACTCCTCCCCCCCCAGGTGGCAACGTCCCTGTTGCCCTAGGGTGCTTCTGAGGACGAGTGCTCCGAGCACGGCGCACCACATTACGACCAGGGTCAACCCCGTCCACTGGTTGTGGGCCTGCTCGTAGAGCCAGGTCTTCCATATATGCTTGAACCGCTGCTTCGGTCAAGTGTTCTTCAGGCTCCCATGAGTTGTGTTCCGGCCCATAGCCTTTCCACTGAATTAGGAACTCACGAACTGTTTTGCGGCCGCGTTGTCGATCACGGTGCGTTAGCACACGCTCGACTTCATAAAAGAGTTCCTTCTCGAGAGCGATGGTTGGTGGCGGTAAGTACTTGCCTTCTGCAACGTACTTATTCAACAGAGACACGTGGAAGACGTTGTGAATCTGCAATGTCGCAGGCAATTTGAGCCTATATGCGACCTCACCAACACGCGCAATCACCTCGAAGGGCCCAATCCAACGAGGGAAAAGCTTTCGTGCTCCCGGGATCTTGAGACGAATGTTCTTCGTACTCAGTAATACTTTGTCGCCAACTGCAAAGACGACTTCCCGGCGTTTCATGTCGGCATAGGACTTTTGCCTCTGTTGGGCAAGCTGCAGCCAATGGCGAGCGGACTTCAATGCCGCTTGCTGATTTCCAATAAAGTCCTTTGCGGCAGGGATTTTGAGGTTCTTAATCCCATGCGTCGCGGGGGTTGTGGGGTGCCGACCACAGTTCAGGACAAAGGGTTTCTCATGGGTGCTTTCATGCACAGAATTGTTTACAGCGAATTTCACGACTGGCAACAATTCATCCCAATCGTCCTGAGTTGGGCTTATGAAAGAACGAAGCATTTGCTCAAGAGTGCGGTTGGTCCGCTCTGTCTGTCCATCCGTTTGCGGGTGGAACGCAGACGACATCTTGAGTTTCGTTCCGAGTGTCTTAATGACCTCTTGCCAGAACCGGCTTGTGAAGCGCGGGTCTCGGTCAGACACCATCACACGAGGCAAACCGTGTAAGCGGAAAACGTGTGTCACAAACAACTTTGCCGTATCTTCCGCAGACACGTCAGTCGTCGTGGGCACGAAGTGCACCATTTTGGTCAAGCGATCCACAAACACTAGTATCGCTGTATGACCATCTCGCGTCTTGGGGAGATCGGTGATAAAATCCATCGATACACTCTCCCAAGGTTCATCGGGAATCTCAAGTGGTTGAAGCAGACCACCAGGCTTCTGTGTGCTCGGCTTGTTCCGTGCACACGTGTCACAGCGAGTTACAAACTGCTGGACCTCAATGCCCAATCCCGGCCACCAGTATACATCACTGAGGGCCCACCGGGTTTTCTTGACACCCAGGTGTCCTCCATACTTAGTGGCGTGCACCTCTGCGAGAATATCATTCCGCAGGTTTCCCACATGTGGGACTACAATTTCTTTCTTGTGCCACCAGAGCTCATGCTCCCACAAGAGATTGTTTGTATTCTGTGGGTTCTGAAACCAAGGGTCAATATCATACCCTGCGCGAATGCGTTTCAGAAAACCACCAAAGGCAATCTCGCTCACTCGAGCAGCTGCGAGGATGTTGAAACAAGCAGCAAACACAGCTTCATGTTCCTTATCATCAACACCCGTTGCTGCCCCAATCGGCTGTCTGCTCAGAGGATCAGCCATGTTCGTCGAGCCCGCTCGATATCGAATATCGTAGGTGAACCCACTCAGGAGTTCAGCCCATCGAGCTTGACGGCGGGTGAGTGTGGCTTGAGTGGCAAAATAGGTGTTCGGACAGTGGTCGGTCGTGACCCGAAAGTCAACACCTTCGAGATAACATCTCCATGTTCGTAGCGCATGCACAACCGCCAACAATTCTTGTTCGGAAGTTGTATAGCGCTGCTCAGCCGGTGAAAGCTTTCTACTCTCAAATGCCACGGGGCGTCCTTCTTGTAAAAGAACTGCGCCAATCCCTACAGTCGAGGCATCAGTTACCACCTCGTAGGGCTTGGACGGGTCTGGCAAAGCCAGCACTGGAGCATTGGTCAGCATGGTCTTTACCTCCTCAAATGCCTTCTGGCATTGATCGGTCCACTGCCAAGCATTTCCTTTACGAGTGAGGGCAGTCAGTGGAGCGACTACGGAGGAATAATTTTCCAAGAAACGGCGAAAATAGTTCGCAAGTCCAAGAAATGATCTGACCTGTCCCACGTCCTGTGGAACGGGCCACTGTTGGACTGCCGCCACTTTCTTTGGATCAACTTTGAGGCCATCGTTGCCTACCAAGTGACCAAGGTATTCCAACTCGCGTTTGTAGAAGTGACACTTCCACAATCGAGCAAAGAATTTATGCTCTCGCAGTTTTCCTAACACCCATTTCAGGTGTTGCGTGTGTTCTTCTTCGGTCTTCGAGTACACGAGGATGTCATCCAAGTATACCAGGACGAATTGGCCGATTGCCTCCCGAAACACATCATTCATTGCTCGCTGAAATGACGCGGGAGCATTTGTCAAGCCAAAACTTAACACACGCCACTGAAAATGCCCGAACGGCGTTCTGAAAGCCGTTTTTGGAACATCTTCTTCGGTGATTCGTAGCTGATGATACCCCTGAGCTAAGTCCAGCGCACTGAACCACTGAGCTCCCTGGAGCCGATCGAACAGATCCTCAATTCGTGGTAGAGGGTATCTGTTCTTCACCGTAATCTTGTTCAAGGCACGATAATCTACGCACATGCGTAATCCTCCGCCCTTCTTGTTAATGAACAAAATTGGTGCTCCGTAAGGGGATGCACTGGGTTCAATCCATCCTTTTCTGAGGTATTCCTCGATCTGTTGTTTGGCCTCTTCGTACTCAGCTGGACTGAGGCGATACAGAGGTCGAAAGGGTGGAACCTTTCCTGGTTCAACAGGGATGGTGTGACCCACTGCGCGGTCAGGCGGAAGTCCATCAGGGATGGTTTCAAACACTTCCTTGAATTCCTCTGCCAGTATTTTCATTTGAGGAGGAAAATCCTCAATTGCTGGCTCCGAGGCCTCGACATTCTCAAGCTGTACCACGAATAGTGTATCAGCCGACTTAACAGAATGCCTGAATTGGTTGGCCAACACACACAGCGCGCTGGGACGTTCAGGCGTCTGTGTTTCAGTGGGCAAAGTATCATTGACTTGCCACTGGATTCCCCCATTTTCCCCCATTCTCCTTCGCACCTGCTCCCTCCTTTTTCCCCTCTTCCCTTCCCCTTTCCCCTTCTCCCCACCCCTCCTCCCCTTCTTCCCACCCCAGCTCAGCTCACAGAATCGGCTTCACCTCGTTAGCTTTTAGCTGAACTGTACCAGAATTTAGAATTTGCCATGCACAGGAATACCCTAGTAGGAAATCCACCGTTGCATAGCCAACTCCGACCAGTGACACTTGCTAGCCTAGAACAACCTCTCGTAACATGATAGAATCTAACAATGCACGGCATCAAGGCGCTAAGCCAAGATGCCGTGAACAAACAGAGACGCGACGCGGCACAATTTCCATTCCGAGTCGCTCGCCTTCTTTCTAGAATAAGTAGCTCTTCTGGCTGGCTTGTGTCATTTTTATCTCTAAACCTGAACCTTTTTATCATCTTGAACTTTCTCTTCATCCCCTATCAAACCTCTCTTCTGTCCAGACCCAGCATGTAATGCCCAGGGCTATTATAATGGCGGTTACAAGGCTTTTATAATATTCCAATACAAGATAGTAGCTTTAACTAGCCTTAATAGCCTTGGAGATGAAGATCTTCTTGATGCCTTTGATGAAAAGCACTTGGAGTAGTAGTGTAGGGAGACTTGTGAGAGAGCCCAAAAGGACTTAGAGAAACAATCCCATTTCCAATTGTTTTGTTGGAGTGGGAGGTTGAGAATGAGCTTGGAAGCTCAAACCCCCTCAATACACCCCTTTGGGAACTCTCCCAACCATGGCTTCCATGGTGGGAGGGTTCCTAGGCTTGGAGCCTATGTGGCAATTAGGTTGGGTTGGAAAACCCAACTTAGAACCATTGTATGGTTGCATTTTAGATAGAGTAGCTTGTAACATTGAACTGGCAGTTTCTGATTGGTTGAAATTCCAACCTTTGGATTTCCACTTTGATGGGTTGGAATATTCCAATCCTATTTGTTGAGGTTTGGAATTTCCAATCCAACCTTTCCCTTCCAACCCAACCTTTCTTTCCCAATCCAACCTTCACTCACTCGTAGCACAATTTCTATCGAGAGAAATCTCGGCGAATGCCTTGAGTGTTAGTTAGCTTGGGAGTTAGGTGAGAAGTAGGTCGATGCGTTACACAGCAGGAGCTAATGGAGACTCCCACAAACATAGATGCACTTCCTGACGACATACTCGGGAGGATCTTATTCCGCTACGAGCAGTACAACCAGCCCATGCCCAGGAAATCGGAGAGTGACGAGTTTTAGGATTTGTTTTCCTTGTCTCCGTCTCCGAAGTACCTTTCTGCATACAGTTCGAGTGAAAAGGCAAGGTGTCGTGAGAGGGAGACGCCGTTGCCGAAGCTTCTCCCTTCTGCGAGCATCCACCGCGTTCTCCAAATCTCCTCCCTCTGCCGCCGCTGGCGCCGTCTTTCCCGCCACTACGTCAACGCGCTTCTCGACAACGATAAACCCTCCGTTTCTAGCGTAGCATTAGCAAAAAGTCTCGATTCCTTTCCGAACCTGACCCACCTCCATCTGAGTGACGGCCGCGTGAACACTGTAGATGACGTCTTCCTCTCTCGCCTCGCCTCGTCATGCCCGCAGCTTAAGATTCTTCACATCGGAATCTCAACGGTGACGATTGCAGCTACGAAAGACGACTTCCCAGTCACAGATGCAGGCTTGGATTCGTTTTTCCAACGCAGCTCTCAGCTGGAGCAGCTTTCACTCTACTGCCTCCATCCAGACGTAAAGTATCGCGCTTCTTTTTTCCAGCTAACGCATCTGCACACTTTCCTTGTCCCAACTGTTTCGATACTAGACGCTTCGGAGTTCACAAACCTCACCTCTCTTACCCACCTTCACTTCCTTCAAAATCAAAGGCCAACTCATCAGCAACTGGCCGATCTCGCTCGCCTCCCAAGCATCACCTCTATTTCCGTTTGTGACAACATTACCGTATCACCCCGGATAAAAGCGCAGGTGCGCTTATAATAAAACAGTATTTTTTAGGGGGGTGCGCTTCTAATTGAGTCATTTTTATAAGCGCATGCGCTTATATAATGACATCTACAGATTTATGATTTTAAGACACCAAATTGCATATTTCACTCTTGCCATTTCAACCGAGTCGAAACATTTCGCGTCACAAAACAGAATCGCGTGCAAGCGATTCCCTTTCAGCACACAGGGGCCAAGATGCGACTCTTTGCAGTCATGCCAGCACATCCTGACTCGACGCTGTTGGAAACAATCGGTCTTAAGCGCCTCTGTCGTGTCGAAACACCAAGGCACAAGCGAAGCAAAGCATATCGAGGCACCAGCGAGTCAACCCTCAGAGGCTGAAGTAACTGCTGGAGGTTAAGCGAAAGTCAAAGGTCAGCGACCTTTGACCTGACAAGTACAGCGCGACAGCAAGGACACACAACTGACTCGCTACAGAGCAGTTGCCCGAGTCGTCACTGTATCGAACCGCAACAGCAACAGTAAAAGTAGTTGCAACCGTATCTCTTCGTATTCCTTGTACTCTTATATATAATCTTGTATCTCTTTGTTTTAATCAATTCACTTTGCCCTCACACACTAGCGCAAGGTGGTTCACAACCTTTTATTGAAACGCTTCCGCTATTACATTCCTACCCAGAGTTCATCCCTGTAAAGATCCTAAGGGCTTTTTTCAGCCCAACATGGTATGAGAGCAGTCAGGGAGAATTCAACTTCTACAAAAATACCGACAACATCAACAGGCATGGCTATACAAAAAGAAAGGAGCACCTCCAACGGCTCCCAGTGCACTACTCCTACTCCACCTCCTGCCTCTGGCCTACAGACAGAGGAGGGCACAGCAACAAGACCCAGGGCAACATCCACCGAGACTCCTACGAATCAACCTGCAGACTTCGACCAGAATATGATGGAGAAATTCTTCTCCTTCATGTCCTTCTACGAGCAACACCAACAATCGGTACCTGCGCAGTCACACAATAGCAACAACAACGGAGCAACTCCCATGAGTCTCGACGGCTCATCATACGCACGAGGAAATCAACAGCAGCAGCCTACCTTTGCTCCGTATGAGCGCGGGTCCATCAGCTTCATGCCACACCCGCAGCCCTCATCTGGACAAGAAAAGTCACTGGACGCGCTACAAGTTCAGTCGCAGTTCGCGCACGTTCTGAAGATGCAGACGTCAAGGCCTTTCGATGGAAAAGATTTCTTCACCTGATCGTTTGAATTCGAATTAATGATGGAAGGCGCGCAGATACTCGGCTTCTTCGACGGGTCCTTGCCATACCCAACGAACGGCACACAGTACGATAAGCAGCAGTACACCTATCAGTCGATGATGGCGTACACGATTCTACTGAGGAACATCACCCCAACTCAACAACAGAACATACGGTCTTATCGGGGTTACGGGAATTCCGCGGAGCTCACGTACAAGCCTGTATCAAGCAACAGACAGCGTAAGTCAAAGTCGGTTAATGGCGCAACTGACAACGGTCGAAATGAAACCAGGCGAGAAAGGAATGGCGTATATTAGTCGATGTCGCGAGTTGCGCGACAAGCTCTTGCGATGCGGGGGGTCAATTTCCGAAGACGCCTTCGTGACAGTCATCATCGGCGGCCTCGGTCCTCAATGGCGCGCCACAAAGGCCATTCTCCGAGCCCACGGAAGAATCTCCGAAGCAGCACTCTGCGCCGAAATCCATGCCGAGCAGCAAGACATGGACCTGCAAGAAGAACGACACAAGAAGAAGATATCAGCACCGGAATTTGCGTTCCACACTCAGCGACGCTACAACAACTACAAACAACAACAACAACCGAAGCCTGTACCTCCATTCTGCCACATCTGCACGACGTCAGGACACCCGCGCACGCACTGCCCGAATCGACAACAGTCAACTCCACCGCAACGGCAGCTTCGACCTTCCAGCAGCCAAGTAGCATCAACACAGGCGAACCCCACGAGTCAGTCGAAGCCGTCAACAACACAACCTGCACAAGGAGCAAGGAACATTGTCAGCTGCATGGCAAAATTGACCGATTCCTGCATCACCGAGTCACCGCCACACTACTCACCGGAAGAACAACTCGACAACACCACACCTCGCCGCGAGTCATTTCAGCCGAACCCAACATACGCAGCCATCGCTCAAAGCGAGCCATCCGGGAAGGACACGTGGTTCTTGGACAGCTGCTGCGGACAACACATGTGTTCTTCAGGACACTTCGTGCAGCAAGAGTATCAACTTCAACACGAAGTAGTCATCACCGTCGCCAATAATCAGAACCTGCGCACACGACGACAAGGCGTGGTACAACTTGAATCACGAGAGACAAATGTCGTTCTACAAATGTCTAAGGTTTTAATCGCAGAAGGCCTCGGCTACAACCTACTGAGCGTCAGTCAGTTGATGACGAAGGGTATTCACCTCGAGGCAGATAGCACCACCCAGGAGTTCAAACTGTACCACGGAAAGGGCGGCCTCTACATCGGAAAGGCGATCCTAAAAAACAACGTCTTCGTTCTTGACTTTGTCCCAGATCTCGGCACAGCAGACAGCGACGGCATCGTCACCTTCACCTCCTGGACCCACCCTCCAGACCTTGATCCAGACTTCAGTCCAGAAGGCTTCTGGTATTCACACACCATCCCTGAGGCAGAAAGAACAAGGGCGTTAGCAACAATTCAGACAACATCGGCAGCAGCAGAGACAACATCGGCAGCAACAGAGACAACATCAGCAGCAGCAGAGACAACATCGGCAGCAGCAGAGACAACATCGGCAGTAGCAGAACCATCAACGGCAGCAGCAAGAACGTCAACACTAATCGCTGGCCCTTCAACGGCACCGCTCCTCGTCGACGACACACCACTGACACCCGCGCAACAACTACACCCAGCACCACGAGAAGTTCATCGTAGCGCCAACTTCACCGCCAACTTCTACTCCAACTTTGAACTGTACCGACGATCACCCGGACATCGCGCCGACGAAAGCACCTGGCACGCAAGGATGGGACACCCAAGCAACACAGTATTAAACAATACGATAAGAGCAGGAGTACTCGACAAGGACTCACTACTACTGACCGATGGAAGAGAACTTCAACGAGTACGTGGAACGTGCTTCACCTGCCCTGAAGCTGACTTACCACATCGACCGTTCGCGTTTCACCATAACCCAAGCGCACCAGCTTACACGCCACTCGAGAAGGTGTACAGCGACATCCTGTACAATCGCGAGCTGGGGCAGAACGCGTACAACTACACCATCACGTTCATCGACGCCGCAACACGTTACGTTTGGCACCTGAATCTTCCAAGCAAGGATATGGCGTTCGAAGCCTTCGTCGCGTGGCTCCCAGTAGCAGAGCGAGAATCAGGCGTCAAACTAAAGAGCTTCCAGTCAGACGGGGGAGGAGAATACACCTCACAAAGGTTCAAGCAGTATCTGGTAGAGAGAGGAATCAAGCGGCTCATTTCCCTTCCCTACGCCCATCAACAGCAGGGTGTAGCAGAGAGGATGAACAGGACCCTCCAGAACACCATGCGGAAACTGTTACGTGGCATGCGGCTACCCAACCATCAGTGGCCCGAAGCAATGGACCACACTGTGATACTGCACAACTTGCTTTCTTCGTCGTCACTTCCGAACAACACATCACCGCATCTGCTGTGGACAGGGAAACTAGGCAGCACAAAAATGTTACGAGTCTTCGGCTCCATGGTACAGTACCGACCTCCATCTGCACGAGCAGGACGATTTTCCCAACGAGCACAGTGGGGGCTACACCTGGGCATCGAAAAACACTACAACGCATGGAAGATTTTCGACGTCGAGACAAAAGAAACAGTGGCAACACGTGATGTCATTTTCTACGAGCGACTCACACTACCGACGTACCTTGCCAACCTGGACGAAAACCAAGACCCCACAGGTGGCTTCCGTGGAGACCGAGCCTTCGCTTCGGCAGAAGACGAAGCTGACTGGGACGAGCAAAACGTGGAAGGAGCCTCGGAAGAAGCCGGACCCCTCCCCTACTGCTCCGTCAACGTGCCAATGGACGACGAAAACCCACGCGAGAGCATCAACGCCGAAACCTACTACCATTTCGCTGACAACGGTTACGTTACACCTGCAGAAGTAAACACCGACGAAGCAGAACGCGTAGGACCCAACTTCACACCTGATTCAGAAGCGGGAGACGAAGCTGCTTATCCCGCGGACATGTCACTCCCCCGCTACACACAGAGCGGACTCCAGATACTCGGGCTCGTCACCGCAGTCCACGGAACGGGCGTTCCTAAGGAGCCTGCGACGGTTCAGCAGGCTCTGGGGGGGGAGCATAGGGAAAAATGGCGCGAAGCCATGGACAAAGAACTGAAGGCATTAGAGGAGCACAACACGTGGAAAATTGTCCCCATCAGCGTAGCACGGAACAAAACCATTCTCACCGGAAAATGGGTCTTCCGCGTGAAGACGAAGGCCGACGGCACCATCGACAAATTCAAGGCACGATGGGTCGTACGCGGCTTCGACCAAGAACACGGGCGAGACTTCACCGAAACCTTCGCTCCGGTCAGCCGACACACTTCGCTCCGAATCCTTCTCGCAATCGCCGCCATGAAGAAAAAGAAGCTGCGGCAAATCGATGTCGCGAACGCATTTCTCTACGCACCCGTTGACGCAGAAATTTTCGTGGAACTACCGCACGGTACCAACGGGGAGCCCAACCAAGTCTGTCAGCTGCTGAAGTCGCTCTACGGGATCAAGCAAGCTCCGTGGCTATGGCAGCAGTACCTGCACGCTCGCCTCATTCGCATCGGCTTCAAACAACTACCACACGATCAGGGGATGTACCGACTCACGAAAGGCGCAGATTACATCCTGCTAATCGTCTACGTAGACGATCTCCTCTACATCGGTTCAACCGACAACGTCACCACCTAGTTCGAAGGGGAGCTGCAGCAGGATCTCACACTGACAGTCTCATCTACCATTACGCAGTACCTCGGGCTCAACATCCGGGAAGAGGAAGACGCTATCTACCTCAGCGCCGCGAAATACGCCGACACCATCGCCAAGCGCTTCACACTTACACCAACTGTCATCTCTACACCGTACCGCTACACGTCAGGAAACAACAAGGAAGGCTCCGCTCTACTCAAGCCCGCCGGCATACGCGACTACCAGAGAAAGCTGGGCTGCCTTCTCTTCGCAGCTGTCACCTGCCGCCCAGATCTATCGTACTCTGCAAGCCAACTCGCCACCTACCTCAAGAGGCCCGTAGCAGAACATCTAGCAGAACTCGACCGCGCTCTTCACTACCTCATCAGCACCCCGACGATTGGCCTAACTTACTACAAAAACGCAACTACGCCGCCTAAGTTAATCGGCTACGTCAACGCCGATCACGCTGGCGATTCCGACAACAGGCGTTCTCGCACTGGCTACATCTACCGCCTCGAACCTATCGGACCTATCTCTTGGCAATCGAGCAAGCAGGAATTAATTGCTCTCTCGTCAGCTGAAGCAGAATATATTGCACTTTGTTCAGCCACCAAGGAAGGACTTTACCTTCGCGAACTGCTGGAAGAAGCGAAACTGGCTCAGTTACCCAGCTTCACCCTGTTCTGCGACAACCAGTCGGCAATTCGCATCGCCAACAAGAACGGCTTCGCAAACAGGACGAAACACATCGCCCTACGATATTTCTTCGTGAAGGACGAGATCGAGAAAGGGAGGCTCCGAGCTGTCATACTGACCCACGTCCGAAATGGCAGCTGACTACCTGACCAAGAAGCTCGGAAAGCAGAAGTTCGAATACTGCATGCTGCTGACTGGACAGAGCCACGTCAGTGACACTCCAGAAGCGAAGGGGAGTGTTGGAAACAATCGGTCTTAAGCGCCTCTGTCGTGTCGAAACACCAAGGCACAAGCGAAGCAAAGCATATCGAGGCACCAGCGAGTCAACCCTCGGAGGCTGAAGTAACTGCTGGAGGTTACGCGAAAGTCAAAGGTCAGCGACCTTTGACCTGACAAGTACAGCGCGACAGCAAGGACACACAACTGACTCGCTACAGAGCAGTTGCCCGAGTCGTCACTGTATCGAACCGCAACAGCAACAGTAAAAGTAGTTGCAACCGTATCTCTTCGTATTCCTTGAACTCTTATATATAATCTTGTATCTCTTTGTTTTAATCAATTCACTTTGCCCTCACACACTAGCGCAAGGTGGTTCATGTGAAATAACGAGGAATGGATTGACTAAGGGAAAGTTGGGTACAAAAGCAAACCCTAGAAAACTGTACCCCATATGTGCTACCCCACTATAGCCTACAGTAGCTATGTCATATAAATCTGACACACCCCCATAGGCAAAGTGGGGGAGAACAAGGGGTCACAAGACCAGTCAAGCAAAGCAAAGCAAGCTCAGGGTGGATCACAAAATCACCACACATTCCGAGCACAAGTTCAAGGCCACAAGGCCAGTTCACATGCAGGATTGCATATATATATAAGGCTAGACAAGCAAGAGCAGGTGTATATATATATGCAACAGTACAAACAAGGTCAAGGGGTGAGCAAGTGAGGCAAGGTAGGCACAAGACCCAGCTGAGTACAGAAGCGCTGATGATCACAAGGCGGGAGTGCCTTGGTGAAGATATCAGCAGTGTTGGCCTCAGAGGCCACGTACGCAAGCCGCAGCTGACCACGCTGCTGTAGCTCACGAGCAAGGAAGTAGCGGAGAGCAATGTGCTTCGTTCTGTGCTCCAGTCTCTGCTCTCGACACAAGGCCAGCATGGCCTTGTTGTCTACGTACAGCACTGGAGGAGAACGAGGCGGCTCTCCGAGGTCAGTCAGCAGGTAGGTGAGCCAGCGAAGCTCCTGTGCAGCCATGGCACCGGCGTAGATCTCAGCCTCACTATTGGAGCCGAGAACAGAAGACAAGCGGGTAGCCCGCCACGAAACAGAGCCGGAACCAAGGCTGAAGGTGTAACCCTGTGACGACCGCTGCGTAGCCTGGTCGTCAGCCCAAGAAGCGTCTGCGTGCCCAGTGAGGACCACTGGACTCTGCCCTCCAAGCACAAGCCCCATGCCCGACGTACTGCACAAGTAGCGCAACACCCTCTTCGCTGCAGCCATGTGCTCCGGTCTGTGTCTCCCAGGAGCAACATAGCGTGCAAGAATGCTAAGAGGGTATGCAAGGTCAGGTCGTGTGCAGGTCATCAGGTACATGAGGCAGCCAACAAGCTCTGGGTATGGGCCACTCGACTCTACGGACTCATCCGAAGGCAGAACTGAGAGCGAGTGGCGAGTAGGCAGAGGAGTGGCCTGAGGCGAGGAGTACGTGAAGCCGAAGCGCTGAAGGACCTGCTGCACCATGTGTGACTGAGTCAGGGTAATGGTGCGGCGTGCTCTGTCCCGGGTGATCTGCAAGCCAAGGTAGCTGCGCAGTTCACCCAGGTCTGTGCACGTGTGTCTCTTCTGCAGCTCGGACTTCACGTGGGCGAATCCAGCAGTGTCAGCTGTGGCGAAGACCAAGTCGTCGACGTACACGAGGATGTAGAACGGCGGCAAAGAAGTGTCGGTGCGCAGAAACAGCGACGGGTCGGCAGTAGAGGGAGCAAACCCAAGAGCCGCAAGCGTAGTCCTCAGTGTGTCGTGCCACTCACGCGGTGCCTGGCGGAGACCGTAGACTGGCTGCCGGAGGCTCCACTGGGTGCCAGGAGGAAAGGACCCAGTGAAGCCAGGTGGGCGACGCAGCCAGATCTCCTCGTGCAGGCTGCCCTGCAAGAAAGCAGTGCTGAAGTCAAGAGAGTGCAGCTCGTAGTTGCGGTGAGCAGCTATGTGCAGCAGTACCCGAAGAGTGGTCATCTTCGGGGTGGGAGAGAAGGTCTGAAAGTAGTCAACTCCCTGCCGCTGACTGAAGCCTCGAGCCACGTAACGCGCCTTGAAGACAGGCGGAGAACCCGGCGGCCGCTTCACCCTGAAAATCCACATGCCACTGACGATGTTCGCCCCAGGCGGGGGAACCTCGTCAACGTAGGTGCCTGTGGACTTCCAGGAAGCCATCTCTGCGTCCATAGCTGCCTGCCACTGAGAGGAGTAGGGACCCTCTATCGCCTCCGCGTAAGAGCGCGGAGTCGGGATGTCAAGTGCATCCGGGTCTCCCTCAGGGGTAAGCAGTACGGACACGAGATGAGGTGAAGCAGTAGCCAAACACTGGAACTCCTCCTGCCTGTCCTCAAGGACGTCCGTGCCAAGGGCACACTCACCCCCGACAGACGGAGGACAGACAGACTCAGACTCAGCGACAAGACTAGCAGCGTAGTCTAGACGACAGCGAGCAGCAAAGTCGACGAGCTCAGCAACTAGGGCAGACGCAGCAGTGGACTCAAAGGAAGGGTCAGTGACAACAGTAGCAAGGACGTAGGTGCACGGACCAGTACCCCCACCCCGCTGGCGTGCAGCGTACCACTCACGGAGCTGCTGAGGGGGGGGGATGTCACGAGTGCGCTGCTGCCGCTGCTGCTGCTGCTGCTGGCGCTGACCACCACCGAAGCCGACCCTCTGTGCAGCGCCACCCCGACCAGCTCCACCTCCTCCGCCGCCGCCTCCTCCACCGCCGCCACCTCCGCCACCTCCGCTCCCACCGCCACCGCCGCCGCCGCCTCCGCCTCCACTGCCGCCACCGACACCTCCACCCCCGCCACCACTCCCACCACCACCCCCACCCCCTCCACTGCCGCCACCGCCACCTTTGCCACCCTCGCCAGCCCCTCCAGCACCCTTGCCCCCCTTGCCCTTGCCGGTGCGGCGTCTCCCGCTCGGGGCAGACGCAGCGCCGACCGACTCGAAACCAACGAGGTCGGCCGCAGCAGCAGAGGCAACAGAGGGCAAAAGGGGGGAGGGGGAACACCCCTCAAAGACGGGGGTGCGAGGGTCACCACGAGAGGCTCCTACAGCTGCTGCTGCTGTAGAGGCGGCGACGGCGGGCCGAGAGAGGCCGCGAAGGGCGGCGGACGGGCCGTGAAGGGCGGCACGAGGGGCCGCAGAGGGCGGCGACCAGCCGTGAAGGGGCCGGGAGTGGCCGCGGAGGGCGGCGACGGGCCGTGAAGGGCGGCGCGAGGGGCCGCGGAGGGCGGCGACCGGCCGTGAAGGGGCCGCGAGTGGCCGCGGAGGGCGGCGACCGGCCGTGAAGGGGCCGCGAGTGGCCGCGGAGGGCGGCGACGGGCCGTGAAGGGCGACGCGAGGGGCCGCGAAGGGCGGCTACGGGCCGTAGGGGGGCCGTAAGGGCGGCGCGAGGGGCCGGAAGGGCGGCGCGAGGGGCCGTAATGGCGGCACGAGGGGCCGTCAGAGGGGCCGCTAAGGGCGACGCGAAGGGGCCGTAAGGGGCCTAGAGAGGGCGCGACGGTAGGGAGGGCACGCGGGGCGCGACTCGGGCAGGAGCGAAGCGCGCTCCGGGCAGGAAAAAAAAAAATCGATTGGTGGGCCCTAGGAAGCGTTCCCACGAGGGAACCCGCTCTATACCATGTGAAATAACGAGGAATGGATTGACTAAGGGAAAGTTGGGTACAAAAGCAAACCCTAGAAAACTGTACCCCATATGTGCTACCCCACTATAGCCTACAGTAGCTATGTCATATAAATCTGACAGTTCACAACCTTTTATTGAAACGCTTCCGCTATTACATTCCTACCTAGAGTTCATCCCTGTAAAGGTCCTAAGGGCTTTTTTCAGCCCAACAGACGCGCAGCCAGTCAGGTCTTCGAGAGTCAAGCTACGCGAAATTGAGATTGCACTCGCTTCAAAAAAGAGATTCGCTACCGTTTTGAACAAAAAAAATATTGTATAATTGTACATGCGTTTATAATAAGTTCAGTTTTCAAAGGGGGTGCGCTTATAAATGAGGATCGGCCATAAGCGCATTGCTCCAGATAGAAGCGCATGCGCTTATCATAGGCCTGCGCTTTTATCCGGGGTGATACGGTAACTATCTCGGTATGAGTGAGGTTCCCCCTGAGTTCGATCTCGCACAGCTGCCTAACCTCAAATCGTTGAAATTTGACCTCTGCTTGCCGTTGCACAAACATGGAACGGCTGGAAATCCACAGGATGGGTCAAGTAGAGTGGCTGCGCCTTCCAAGTGACTTTGGACACTTGCTGCCTGTCAGAATGTTATTATCTAGCCTGTAGTGGGGTGCTCTATAGCGAGTACAACCCTGTTAGGGTTTGCTATATGTATCCCAACTGCTGCTAGTGAAACCCCTCCTTTCTTCATTTCTGTTTCTCACTGCTAGTTTCTGACATGCTATCAGAGTAGGTCGACCCCCTTGGGTCGATCCTGTGGGTGGGCCCACCACCTAATGCTTCCGCTGCTGTTCTACTTGTCGCGCGCCTCGGTCGCGCGACGCCTCCTTCCTGCCGCGCGCTCCGCGCGGCGAAATTTTTTTAGGGTTTTCATCCCGCCGTGCGCTCGGGGCGCGCGGCGGTTTTCTGCCCGCCGTGCGCCCCGAGGCGCGCGGCGGTTTCCTACCATGGGGGACCCGCGCGCGCCCCCGCCCTGTCCGTCGCGGCGCCCTGGGGGACCCGCGCGCTGCCCCCGCCCGTCCGTCACGGCACCCTGGGGAGCCGCGCGCTGCCCCCGCCCGTCCGTCGCGGCACCCTGGGGAGCCGCGCGCTGCCCCCGCCCGTCCGTCGCGACACCCTGGGGAGCCGCGCGCTGCCCCCGCCCGTCCGTCACGGCACCCTGGGGAGCCGCGCGCTGCCCCCGCCCGTCCGTCGCGACACCCTGGGGAGCCGCGCGCTGCCCCCGCCCGTCCGTCGCGGCGCCCTGGGGAGCCGCGCGCGGCCCCCTGCTGCCCCTTGGTGGCGCCCTGGGGGCCGCGCGCCTTCCCCCCCGCCGTCCCCCGCGCTCCTACCCCTTGCAACTCGTTTTAGGGTTTGGGGATGAGGAGTGTGGGGGTGACGGTTCTGGGGGTGACGGTTGTGTGCACCGTCCTCTACTCCTCCTCCTCCTCCGTCTCCCACTGCTGCAGCTACCGCTGAGGGGGGTGGGTGTGTGGGAGCCGAGGGTTTAGGGTTTTGGGGGGGTGCCGTGGGAGTGGAGCTAGGGGTTTCAGCAGGGAGTGTGTGAGAGGTGTGTGGGACAGTTGGAGGAGGTTGAGTGGAGGCTGCTGTCTTGTCGTCCGCAGCACCTGTAGTCCGGGGCGCACTGTCCTGGTAGCCCAGAGAGTCTGCTGCGCCTGTCGCCCGTGGGTCCGTTGCTCCTGTAGCTCCTCGTAGCCCGTGAGCCAGTTACTCCAGTAGTCCGGGGCGCTGTCTCGGTAGCCACTGTGCCAGCAGCTCCTGTTGCCCGTGTGTCTGCAACTTCAGCCGTCGTCTCCCATCTTCTATCCTCGCACAGTCCCTCCTCCTCCTCACTTGCCCGCTGTGATTACCTCTAGCTTTGCTTATCATTGTGCACTCCTACTATGCCTGCTCATTGTGCTGATTACACCCCACTTTGGCTATGGGGGTGTGTCAGAATGTTATTATCTAGCCTGTAGTGGGGTGCTCTATAGCGAGTACAACCCTGTTAGGGTTTGCTATATGTATCCCAACTGCTGCTAGTGAAACCCCTCCTTTCTTCATTTCTGTTTCTCACTGCTAGTTTCTGACACTGCCTTCTCTCCGCGAGCTGACGTTTCACGGCACGCTACGTTGCGCGTTCAGCTGCCCTCAAATCTTCCTGCCTTGGACCCTCACTTCCCTAGCGCTATTAGAAAGCCTGACCATTTCCCACTGCTCTGGGCTTTCCAGGCTGCCCGAGGGATTTGGGAACTTGCATGCCTTGCAGACGCTGGTGCTGCGGAATCTGTCTCTCTCCAACCTCCCTGGCTCCATCATTTAGCTTTCAGCCCTGAAAACGTTGGTGCTGCACGTTCTTCCTCTCTCCCGCCTCCCTGATTCCATCACTCAAATCACCTCCTTGAAAACACTCGTTTTGTCTAACCTTCCACTCGCCTTCCTTCCCGACTCCCTCTGCCAGCTTACCTCCCTAGAGACATTCCTTTTAATAGACTGCAACAGCAGAACACAGGGAGTTGTCCAGCTGTCTGGAACCTTCTGCTACCTTACTGCACTCCAGACCCTTTGCATTGTGCACATGCCGCAATTGAGGCTCCCAGAGGATATCGGAAACCTCTCTAAACTGCATACGTTTTTTCTGGACGGATTGCTGCAGCAGCCGCGGCTGCCGTCAACTTTCACCCGGCTGTCCTCCCTGACACGGCTTGAACTGAGCAGCTGCATGATTCAAGAGCTTCCTGACAACTTGGAAGATCTGACCAACCTGCAGGAATTGCACATCCATTCCTGCCCGAAACTTGAGAAGCTTCCAGAGTCCCTGACAAGGCTTTCAAACCTTGAGATTCTCATCATTGAGAACTGCAAAATGTTGGATTCTTTTCTCGAGAGCCTGGAGAGCCTTAAGAAGCTTAAATGGCCTGAGTCCATCAGGGGAGAGGGTCAAGGTACAGTTGACCTGCCAGCTATCTCCTTGCTGCCGAAGTTGAGAAAGCTAGTCTTAGCATCTCCGGTTGTAACATCCCCCCGCAGCCCCAAAATGTGGGAGATGATGAATGCATGGTCGGCGTGGTGAAGCATGGTGCATGGCCAAGCCGACGTGATGTCTAAGCATGTGGTGTTGGCCTTGTAAGATCCTGTGGTGAGGATCCGTGCGGAAAACAGGGCGTGTATGGATGTACCTGTAAATATCATCTTGTAAGGTTTACTTCAAACTGCTCCTCCTGAAGTACCGGTACCGTCATACCCCGGATATAAGCGCCACCCGCGGATAAGCGCCTGGCGCTTTTAATTGGCGTGTGGCGCTTATATCCGGTGCTCGATTATAAGCGCATACCTAAAAGGCTTACAGATTATAACCGCATACATATACCGTACACATTATAACCGCCACCCTGTTTTTTTGTTGTTTTTTTAATTTGAAGACATTTTATACATTTAATCCACTAGCATATCATGTTAGTTAATCTACAACTAGTTTATCTACTTCTAGTTAATCTACTTCTACCTACGAGCCTCACACAGGCTTCACCATTTTCTAGAAATCTACCCTACTCTAATCATCAGCTGCAGTGGGGTCATCTGGGTCGGCCTCAGAGTCCGAGCGCGGCCCCGCCGTTTTAGCAGCCCGAGCGCGGCCCCGCCGCTAGCAGCCCGAGCGCGGCCCCGCCGTTTTAGCGCGCGTAGGAAAACCGCCGCCTAGGGCGGCTCGATTTTTTCTCGCGAGCCCCAGCAGGCCGTCGCCCGTAGGCCCCACTAGCCCCTAGGCCGACGCGCGACCCACAGCCGCCCGCCCGCAGGTCGCAGCCAGCGCGCCGCGGCGATCGCGCGTCGGCTGCTGCAGCCCGCGCTTAGCCGCCGCTAGAACGCAGCCGCGGCCCGCGCGCAGCCGCACCCTAGGCGCCGCCGCGCACCGAGCATAGGCCCGCCGTCGCACCGCCTTACCCACCCGAGCCGCGCCGCCCGATGTCAGAATTAGTAGTAGAAAGAAAGAATGAAGAAAGGAGGAGGTTCACTAGCAAGCAGTTGAGTACATATAGGAAACCCTAGATTGGGGTGTACTCGCTATAGAGTACCCCACTGCAGGCTAGACAAATACAACATTCTGACACACCCCCATAGCCAAAGTGGGGTGTAATCAGCACAATGAGCAGGTATAGCAAGAGTTCACAATAAGAAGCAAAGCTAGAGGTAATCACAGCGGGCAAGTGAGGAGGAGGAGGGACTGTGAGAGGAGAGAAGATGAGAGACGGCGGCTGAAGCTGCAGACACACGGGCAACAGGAGCTGCTGGCACAGTGGCTACCGGGACAGTGCGCCCCGGACTACTGGAGTAACTGGCTCACGGGCTACGACGAGCTACAGGAGCAACGGACCCTCGGGCGACAGGCGTAGCAGACTCTCTGGGCTACCAGGACAGTGCGCCCCGGACTACAGGTGCTGCGGACGACAAGACAGCAGCCTCCGCTCAACCTCCTCCAACTGTCCCACACACCCTCCACACACCCACTGCTTCACTCCTAACTCCACTTGCACGTCACCCCCCTAGTACCACTCCTTCGGCTCCCACACACCCACCCCCCTCAGCGGCAGCTGCAGCACTGGGAGACGGAGGAGGAGGAGGAGTAGGGGACGACGCACAGAAACTGCACCCCCATACCCCCCACCCCCAAACCCTGATTCAGGAGAACGGGCAGCAGCAGGGGTGGGGCGCAGGCAGAAGCACGGGGGACAGCGGGCAGCGCAGGGGCAGAGAAAACAGGGCGCCCACGGGCCTGGCGCAGCCCGTACGAACCGCGTGCGGGCGGCCCGAGGCGCGCCCTGGCCTGGCGCAGTCCGTACGGGCCGCGCGCGGGCCTGGCGCTGCCCGTACGGGCCGCGCGCGGGCCTGGCGCAGCCCGTACGGGCCGCGCGCGGGCCTGGCGCAGCCCGTACGGGCCGCGCGCAGGCTGTACGGGCCGCGCGCGGGCCCTACGCAGGTCGCGCAGGCCGCGACGGGCGACGGGGGGCGACGCGCGGGTCCCCGTCGCCCGTCGCAGCGCCTCCCGGGAGCGACGCGCGGAGTGACGGGGCAGAAAGCCGCCGCGCGCCTCGGGGCGCACGGCGGGCAGAAAACCGCCGCGCGCCTCGGGGCGCACGGCGGGATGAAAAATCCGTCGCACGCCACGGGGCGTGCAACACACAGAGTAGCAGTAGCAGCGGAAGCAGTGAGGTGGTGGGCCCACCCACAGGATCGACCCGAGTCGCGCCGCCCGAGTCGCGCCGCCCGAGTCGCGCCGCCCTGACCGAGTCGCGCCGCCCTACCTGCTCCTACTGCTACTACTGTTGCTACTGCTACTACTGTTGCTACTGCTACCTGCTACTGCCACTATGGCCAGTCCCACTGTTCTCACCTTTGACGCCGAGGGCCGCCCGATTAAGTTCGATGTCTGGCTTGATGACCTGCACCTGTACCTCCAGATAACTGCCAAGGACGATGTTTCCCTCTATGACCACACGTCCGGCGCTGCTCCCGCACCTCCCGCTACTGCTGACAGCATTGCTCGCTCCCAGTGGCAGACCCGTGATGCTCACGCTCGCCTAGCCGTTCGCAGTCACCTATCGTTAGATGAGCGCGAGCACTTCGGACAGCATAAGACCGCCAAGGAGCTGTACGACGCAGTAGTCGCGCGCTACTCCTCCCCTGCCACTGCTGCTATAGGTCGTCTCTCACTGCCCTACCTCTTCCCCGACCTGTCTGCCTTTGCCACTGTAGCTGACCTCATCACCCACCTCCGTACCAGTGACCTCCGCTACCGTGCCGCGCTCCCCCCCGATTTCCTCGCCAAGACCCCCCCCCCCGATGTACCTCACACTGTACCACCTTGTCACCTGCCTCCCTGACTCCCTTCGCACAGTCAGGGACCAGTTTCTCGCCCTCTCCCCCACTGACCTCACTGTCGACGTCCTCGAGAAGGAGCTCCTAGCAGCTGAGAAGAGCATTGTAGCTGTAGGTGCCTCTCGTGGTGACCCCCGCGCCCCCTTCTTTGAGGGGTGCTCTCCCTCCCCCCTCCTCCCCTCCATTGCATCTGCTGCTGCTGTCGACTTCCTCGGAGCTGAGAGGGTCGGGGCCGCGTCTGCTCCTAGTGGGAGACGCAAGGGCGGCAGGGGCAAGGGGGGCAGGGGTGGTGGAGGTGGAGGAGGGGGCGGCGGCGGTGGAGGAGGTGCGGGGGGCGGGGGTGGTGGCAGGAGTGGGAGTGGCGCGGGTGGTGGGGGGGTCAGTGGCGGCACAGGGGGTGGTGGCGGCGGCGACGGTGGTGGGGGTGGTGGAGGTGGTGCTGGCAGTGGTGGCGGCGGTGGAGCGGGTGGCGGGCGCGGTGGAACGGTGCAGCGTGGGGGGTTTGGCGGTGGCCAGAGGCAGCAGCAGCAGCGCCCCGGCGAGGCTCCCTCGCCCCAGCAGCTCCGTGAGTGGTACTCTCAGCGTGGTGGGTCTGGGGGAGGGGGTACCTGCCCGTATGTCATCCGCACAGGTGACCGCACTGGCCAGACTTGTGGGAGGTTTCACACTGCGCAGCGCTGTTTCTTTCGCCTCGACGACGCCTGGCGCGAGCAGTTTCCTGACGCCTCTGAGCTGCCCCGCTGGGCTGATCTGCTTAAGAAGGGGATTGATATCTTTGCTCTTGATTATGATGCTATTCTTGCTGCTATGTATGCATTGACTATTAGTGCTGAGGGTGACTGTTACCTGAGTGTTCCGCCTGACCCGGGCATTGGGACCAGTGAGGCTGCAGCTCTAGGTGCTAGCGCGTCTGCTGCTCTAGGTCCTGGTGAGGCTGCTGCCCTAGGTGCTAGTGCGTCTACGTCTGCTGGTGCCGCACCTACTGAGGCACTGCACACCTTCACACTGGACTCAGGTGCTTCCCGCTGTTTCTTTCGTGACCGCACTGCCCTCGAGCAGCTTCCTCGACCGGTTGCTGTCTCTCTGGCTGACCCCTCAGGGGGTCCGGTCCTTGCGACCTCCACCACTGCCCTCCCTTGTCCTGCTGTCCCGTCTGGCACGCTGTCGGGCCTCTACCTCCCCTCGTTCTCTACGAACTTGGTGGCGGGTTCCGCACTCCAGGACGCGGGTGTTCACCAGTTCACCCCGGCCTACGAGCGTGTGACGCACTGCACGTGTGCGCGGACGGGACGTCACCTCGCTACCTTCACTCGGCAGCCGGGGTTGGACTTGTACACACTGACCACTGAGTCTCCTCAGGTAGCTGCGTCTGCGTCTGCGTCAGGTCAGCTGTCGGCCCCCTGCTCGTGTCGCTCCCTGTCACACAGGACTGTCCTCTGGCACCACCGCCTTGGTCACCCGTCAGTGCAGCGCCTTCGCGGCATGCACTCCAGGTACCTTGTCTCTGGTCTTCCCAGGGTTCTACCTCCCCTCCCGCCCTCGCCTGCTCCTCCCTGTCTTCCCTGTGTCGAGGGGCGGCAGCGCGCCGCTCCTCACTCCTCCTCGTTCCCTCCCACAGAGGCTCCCCTGCAGACTCTCCACCTGGACGTGTGGGGCCCCGCCCGCGTCCGGGGACAGGGCCACGAGCGGTACTTTCTGCTGGTCGTCGACGACTACACGCGCTACACCACGGTCTTCCCCTTGCGTACCAAGGGTGAGGTCCCTGATGTCTTGATCCCCTGGATCCGCGCTGCTCGTCTCCATCTCCGCCAGCGGTTCCAGTCGGACTTTCCAGTCCTGCGTCTGCACTCTGACAGAGGTGGCGAGTTTTCCTCTGACCTCTTGGCAGCCTACTGTGCGGAGCACGGCATCACCCAGTCGTTCACGCTCCCGGCCTCTCCACAGCAGAATGGGATTGCTGAGCGCCGCATTGGTCTTGTCATGGAGGTCGCTCGTACCTCCATGATCCATGCGGCTGCCCCCCATTTCCTGTGGCCGTTTGCAGTGCGGTACGCCGCGCATCAGCTCAACCTCTGGCCCCGTGTCTCTGTTCCGGAGACCTCGCCTACCCTGCGTTGGACCGGGGAGGTTGGCGATGCGTCGGTGTTCCGAGTCTGGGGATGTCGAGCCTTTGTCCGCAATACGTCCGCGGACAAGCTCTCCTCCCGTGCCGTTCCCTGTGTCTTCCTTGGCTTTGTCCCTGACGCGCCTGGCTGGCAGTTTTACCACCCCACCTCGCGCCGGGTCTTCGCCTCTCAGGATGTCACCTTTGACGAGTCGGTACCCTTTTACCGTCTCTTCCCCTACCGCACTGCCCCGCTCCCCCCTCCGCCGCTCTTCCTCACGCCAGGTGCTGCTTCGGTAGACCCCCTCCCTCCCCAGGGTCCTGCTCCCTCAGGTGTTTCCCAGGTAGACCCGGTCGAGCCTGTCGAGGTAGCTGTTGACTCTGGTCCTGTGCGAGGTGCTGGGTCTGGGGGCGCTGAGCCTGCGGGTGCTGAGACTGGGGGTGCTGAGACTGGGGGTGCGGAGACTGGGGGTGCGGAGACTGCGGGTGCTGAGCCTGGAGGTACTGCGACTGGGGGTGTTGCGCCTAGAGGTGCTGAGGCTGGGGGCTTTGAGACTGACCGTACGGCGCCTGCTGGCGCTCCTTCTTCACAGCAGCTGCGTGGGTGGTACTCCCAGCGTTACAGCCTCCGTCGTGAGGCTACTGGAGCTGGGTGGTCTACTGGAGTTGGGACTAGTGGTCCTGCGGGTGCCTTGTCGCAGCCGGAGCCTCCCTCCCCTCAGCGGCTGCGTGAGTGGTACGCTCGGCGCTGCAGCCTCCGGAGTGGAGCTCCCGGTGTTGAGGTACAGCCCGCTGGAGACCCTACTGCTGTTGGAGGTCCTGGAGCTACTGGAGGTGCTGCTGGTGCTGCTGGAGGTACTGCTGGAGGTGCTGGAGGTGCTGCTGGAGCTGCTGGAGGTACTGGAGCTGCTGGAGGTGCTGCTGGAGGTGCTGGAGGTGCTGCTGGAGCTGCTGGAGGTGCTGCTAGAGCTGCTGGAGGTGCTGCTGGAGCTGCTGGAGGTGCTGCTGGAGCTGCTGGAGGTTCTGGTGCTGTCTCTGCTGCTGCTGGGGGCACTTCACGGCCGCGGCCGTACTTCGTTCCGCTCCTTCAGCAGGTTCTTGGTCAGCCGCCTCCTCCTAGTCCTCCTCCCTCCGTAGAGTGTCCTCCGCCTGTCCAGTCGAAGTCACAGCTACCGCCTGCCTCCCCGCTTCCTGGTCCTTCTCCCTACACTGGTCCGACAGGCGGGCTTACAGAGCGTCGTGAGCCTGAGTCTCGTCCTGTGTCACCTGTGTCCCGTCCTGTGTCACCTGTTCGTACTGCTTGCGCTAGTCGCCGTGCACCACGTGAGCGCCCGCCACCTGTCCCTGGCACACACTATATGACTCTGCGTCCTTCCACTGCTCCTCTGCGTGTCCCGTTGCCGTCTCCTCCTCCGTCCTCTCTTCCTACCCTTGCTGACCCGGAGTCTGACTCCGTTCGTGCTGCCAGTCCTACTGTCACGCGTCTCCTGGCCACTGCTGTCACTGACCCTTCTTTTGAGTCGGCTGCTGCGTCTGCCCTAGTTGCTGAGCTGGTCGACTTTGCTGCTCGTTGTCGTCTAGACTACGCTGCCAGTCTTGTTGCTGAGTCTGAGTCTGTCTGTCCTCCGTCCGTCGGGGGTGAGTGTGCTCTTAGCACGGACGTCCTTGAGGACAGAGAGGAGGACCTTGAGTGTCTTGCAGCCGCTGCGCCCCATCTCGTGTCCATGCTGATTGCCCCTGAAGGAGACCCGGATGCACCAGACATCCCGACTCCTCGATCGTACGCTGAGGCGATCGAGGGTCCCTACTCCTCACAGTGGCAGTCAGCCATGGACGCAGAGATGGCTTCCTGGAAGTCCACAGGCACCTACGTCGACGAGGTTCCCCCACCTGGGGCGAACATCGTCAGTGGCATGTGGATTTTCAGGGTGAAGCGGCCGCCGGGTTCTCCGCCTGTCTTCAAGGCTCGTTACGTTGCTCGAGGCTTCAGTCAGCGAGAGGGAGTAGACTTCTTTCAGACCTTCTCCCCCACCCCGAAGATGACCACTCTTCGGGTACTACTGCACGTTGCTGCTCAGCGTGACTACGAGCTTCACTCTCTTGACTTCAGCACAGCTTTCTTGCAGGGCAGTCTGCACGAGGAGATCTGGCTGCGCCGCCCTCCTGGCTTCACTGGGTCGTTTCCTCCTGGTACCCAGTGGAGCCTCTGGCGGCCGGTCTACGGTCTCCGCCAGGCACCACGTGAGTGGCACGACACACTGAGGACTACTCTTGCGGCACTTGGGTTCGCTCCTTCTACTGCTGACCCGTCGCTGTTTCTACGCACCGACACTTCGCTGCCGCCGTTCTACATCCTCGTGTACGTCGACGACTTGGTCTTTGCCACTGCTGACACTGAGGCTCTCGCCCACGTGAAGTCGGAGCTGCAGAAGAGACACACGTGCACAGACCTGGGTGAACTGCGCAGCTACCTTGGCTTGCAGATCACCCGGGACAGAGCACGCCGCACCATTACCCTGACTCAGTCACACATGGTGCAGCAGGTCCTTCAGCGCTTCGGCTTCACCTGGTCCTCAGCACAGGCCACTCCTCTGGCTGTAGGTCACTCGCTCTCAGCTCTGCCTTCGGATGAGTCCGTAGAGTCGAGTGGTCCTTACCCAGAGCTAGTTGGTTGCCTCATGTACCTGATGACTTGCACTCGTCCTGACCTAGCATACCCTCTTGGCCTTCTGGCCCGCTACGTGGCTCCTGGCAGGCACCGAAAGGTGCACTGGGATGCTGCAAAGAGGGTCTTGCGCTACTTGTGCAGTACATCGGGCATGGGGCTCGTGCTTGGAGGAGGGAACTCAGTTGTTCTCACTGGGCACTCAGACGCTTCTTGGGTTGACGACCAGGCTACTCAGCGGTCGTCACAGGGTTACACCTTCAGCCTTGGCTCTAGCTCAGTTTCGTGGCGCTCTACGCGTTCTTCTTCAGTTCTCAGCTCCAGTTGTGAGGCTGAGATCTACGCCACAGCCATGGCTGCACAGGAGTTACGCTGGCTCACCTACCTGCTGACCGACCTGGGAGAGCGGCCTAGTTCTCCTCCAGTGATGTACGTCGACAACAAGGCTGCCATTGCCTTGTGTGAGGAGCACAGACTGGAGCACAGAACGAAGCACATCGCTCTCCGTTACTTCCTTGCTCGAGAGCTGCAGCAGCGCGGTCAGCTTCGTCTACGTTACGTGGCCTCTCAGGCCAACACCGCTGATATATTCACCAAGGCACTTCAGCCTGGTGATCATCAGCGCTTCTGCACTTTGCTGGGGCTGGTGCCCACTTTTCCTCACTTGTTGTAGGCTTTACCTGTACTGTGATCTCTGTATATATACTCCTGCCTGTCTGCTCTGCTAGGTTGAGATCACCATTGTTGTTTGTGCTGCATATATACTTCTGCATGTGAACTGGCCATGTGGCCTTTTGCTTGTGCTCAGAATGTGTGGTGACGTTGTGATCCACCCTGAGCTTGCTTGCCTCTCTTGACTGGTCTTGTGACCACTTGCTCTACCCCACTTTGCCTATGGGGGTGTGTCAAACACTATATGTGTTATTGTTGTGTAGGCTATAGTGGGTTAGCCTTTAGGGGGTACACAAATCTAGGGTTTGGTACTTGTACTCCAACTTTTCATAGTTCAATCACTTCTTGTTTCTGACATCGAGATCGTCTCGCCTGTGTTGCAGGCAGAGCTTGTCCTGGGACCCATCCAGGGCGTTGCTGATGCCGCAGGTGAGGAAAGCCCGTTGAATAAGCTCCTTGGGCACGGACTTCCAGGCCGCCGAGATCCACTTCAGCGTCAGCTCGACAGGAGGCTTCTTGATGTTGCCTGCCACGCAAATCCAGAAATAGAGTCAGCACAGGTGAAATAAATAAAAGCATAAACAGAGAGGCTGCACATCTCACCTTTCTTCGTCAAGATGTCGACCCCCTCACGCTCAAACCACTCCTGGTAGAGCTGGCGAACGGCGGCCTTGAAAGAGCGGTTAACCGCGACGTCGAGGGGTTGAATCTCCGAGGTGCAGCCAGCAGGGATAACCGCAGGGACCAGGTTGAGCTCGCCAAACTTCTTCTTCACCTCCGGGGTCAGGTGCCCGCGGTACGAATCGAGGACGAGCAGAGCCTTGCGGGGACGGACTCCGAACTTGGGGTTGATGTACGGCTTCACCGCCCCGTCCAGCCTCTCGATGACCCCGTCCGCGTCCATCCAACCGTTGGGATGGACCCCCACGTGGATATCTGCACAACATCAAAACCACGATGTTAGTTACCGTACGTTTTTTACCTGACATGAACATGCCACCGCGTAATCGACGTGTGCTTCATACCTGAAGGAAAATCTCCTTTGGGGACGGTCTTCCTTTTGAAGAAGACCCACGGCTTCAACTTCTCCCCGCTGGCGGTGCAGGCGAGCATCACGGTAACCCGCTCTTTCTGGTAGCCGCCGCTGCGGACGGGCACGGAGCGCGAGCCAACCTCTTCAACGGTGCGTTCGGATGGCATCTCGAGCCAGAGGGGCGTCTGGTCCGCGTTTAAGATCCACGGCAGGTCGATCTTGTACTGGCGGCGGGAGTGACGCACGTACGTCCAGAAGTTCTTGACATCAGTCTCGCAGTCTGGGACACGGGATGGGAGGAACAGAAAGCACAAACACAGAGTGAGAGCCGTGAATAGACGGTTCATACAAACAACAACACCACCAAATAACTCACTTGACGAGAGCTTCTAGCCGACCCGGGTCTTCGCTCTGGTCGTCAGGTTCCAGCGGCGGCGAAAGCGCTGAGTCCATCGCTGAGAGCCGGCCCACTTTTCACCTGGGTGTAACTCTTTCATCACCTCGTGCGACCACTTCTGCAGTCATGCGATCGAGACGGCGAGGCACTTCTTGCGGTGGGCGAGAAACCTCCGGTACACCTCCGCTTCCATGTCGCGATACCACGAGCTCCTTCCGCGGCCGTGCAGGCGACAGCGTGCACCGTGCGCGCCCTCAAGCTCAGCCTTGCGGTTCTTCCACTCCGTGAGACACCTTCGGGAGATGCCGGATTCGCGAGACATGCGCCGCACACTCATCTCTCCGGCTTCGAGCTTCATAATCCATTGCAGCTTCTCATGCGAGGTGTAGGAATTGCGCCTGTGCTTTGTCGGCTTGTGCCTCGGGGAGGGAGGACGGGCATCACGATTATCGCGAGATGGGTGGGGCCTTTTTTTATTCGGAGGGGGGAAGGAGGGAATTGGAAGGTGCTCGGGGAGACCGTCAGCAGCCCAGAACTCCACGTCGTCGTCTGCACCGGTTGCGGATTCGTCCAACGGGCAATCAGCCGGCGCTCCCTACCGTGGCTCCGGTGCGGAGGAAGATCCTTCGCCGCCGCTGCGTTCAGGCTCGGACAGGAAGGCGTCGAACGCCGAGTAGCCAGGCGGGAGGAGAAGCTGCAGAACCCCCTGTCGCGGAACACCAACAGCAGGCGGGACAGGAGGGGCCGGAGGAACGGGAGGAATAGGAGGCGCCGGGGGAGCGAGAGGGGTAGGAGGCGTAGGAGGAGTGGGAGGAACGGGAGGCACTACTGGTTGTGATGGAGGGACGGGCGCAGGGCGCGACTGCCATTGAGAGTAGTCACGGGTGTCTCTGCGGGTACTTTCTCTAGCAGCAGGTTGGCGGCGGAACAAGAAATGCGTGCCTGGAAGGCCCGCCATGGCCACGGAAGGCCAAACGAACGAAGAAAACTGAATCAAAAGCTGAGAATGAGGGCCGTATGAAGCCCTCGCCCGAGACCCCTTCAGTTTTGCGGCCCGGCTTCCTCTGCGGGGAAAGTCCAGCCACAGTCAAGATTCCCCGCAGAGGAGCTGAGCTGGGAAGCTCTTTGCCTCTGTGGCAGGGAATCTTGATGTTGATGGGCACGTCGTGGCTGAGCCACGACGTGCCCACGATCGCATGCAACCATGATTGGGCCGCTATGATCAGGGCTCACTTTATCAGAATTTTTTGGTCTGAATTTCTGGATTCTGAACACATTTTTACTGGTTCATCTGATGCCGTAGACATGCTGTTTAATTTCGTCTGATTTTTTTAGAGAAGCTTTTTCTATTCATCTGATTTCTCAGACAGCCTTATACAGTTCGTCTGAGATTGCAGATATCGAGTATTTTTCGACTGAAGGCAAAACTCTCGAAACAGGCAGACTATAAGATACGAACTGGAAACCTCAGTTTTCACTGCTCCATATTCTACTGACTGGACCATTAGAGCTGTTCATCGCTATTACTTGGTTTTTTTAATCATATTTGAGAGTATATTGCTTGCTAGCTTTATATCTTCTCAGACAAGTATTTAGGATTTGTAAGGATTTTTTCGGATTCTTGACTGGGTCACACTGTACGCGTACAACCCCGACTTTCGGAAAACCAGGCTCGGTCCGTCGACCTCGCCTTCCGAGCCACTACCGCGTCGCCTTCGGGTTTCCCAACCCCGAACCTGCACCCAACCATCTCGCGACCCCGCGACCTCGGCCTAGCTAGCTTCGCTATATTAGTCCTAGGCCTCGTTGTGTTCTCAGACGTTGTAATCACTTCCGTATTATTGAGTTCTGCGCACTCTTCCTTTCACAACTCATAACACTTGGTATCAGAGCCTAATTTCCTAGGTTACCCTCGCGTTTCCGGGGTAGTTTGTAGGAGGGGAGCGATAGACTTGGTGGGCTGTTAAGCGGTCGGCCCGTGGAATAGATCCGATTATTCCACTCCGACTACGATAGCATTAACGCCTTCACCGAAGTCAGAAAAATCGCTAGCCACCCCCTGCCCGTTAGACGAAGCCTGCGACACATGGACCAGGCGGAGTTCAATGAGTTCATGCAACAGTTCCGGATGATGCAGGCCAACATGCAGACGATCTCTGCAGAAATGGCGCGTCTTCGGGAGGAAAACGCCGAACTACACCAGGCGCGTGGTGAAGCGCGCCAGGAGTCGCCTGTCGTGGACGACGCAAGTAGCAGCACTGCACCAGATGAGCGGGTCTGGAGCGAGCTGGAAGGCGAGATGGATGCAGACGAGGCGAGGCAGGCGCAGCAGCAACAGCCACCGCAACAGTCGCGTGCAGCACCGACACGTGCAGCGGTGACGACGACGGCGACGCCGGCAGCAATGCCAACGGCCCCGATGGCAGCAACGGCTTTTGTTAAAATCAAGCCGACAAACCCGCCCCCGTTTAACCCAAGTGACAAGTTCGTCACTGTTTCTGCATGGTTGTTCGGCGTGGAGGTGTTTTTTAATGCTGCCATGATTTATGACGATGCCACCCGCATTAATTTCGCAGTTTCACTGTTGCGAGGACCTGCGCTGGAGTGGTGGAGGCGAACGCTGCAGCACGAAGGGACTTCGGCAGGAATAGCACGTGCGAACGACGGGACTTCAACACCTGTCACGCATCAGGCAGCATCAATTTTTGGGACGGCTACGATACGCACATGGAGGGAGTGGGGCGCCGCCTTGCGAACCAGGTTCGAGCACATATCCGCCTCGGACTCTGCTCGCATGAAGTTGCGTGCCTGGAAGCAGCTGACTTCGGTCCAAGACTACACCAGCATGTTCTGCAACTTGGCGGACCAAGTGGACGACATGAGCGATGCGGAGCGGTTGGATCGCTACGTGGCGGGCCTGAAATACGAGATACAGTATGAGGTCCGACGAACCCGGCCACGCAGCTTCAACGACGCCGTCCGAGAAGCCGAGTCAACGGATGCGCTGATGCAGTGGGCGAGATCGAGCTCCCGGGAGGGCCCTCGATTTCGTGGATCGACTCAGCAGCCCACGATCAACGGCGTGGATGCACCAAGCCGAGCCCTTGGGCCGTGCTTTTTATGCAACCAGCTGGGCCACCTGAAAAAAGACTGCCTGAGGCTTAAGCAGGGGAAGAAGAACGACGGAGAAGGGTCGGGAAAAGATACGAGTCAGTAGCAGAAGGGCCACCTACTGACGAGACCCTGTCGCCCGACAATCACCATCCACACCGGGTCGTGGTACCGATCAGAGCTATCTGTGAAAGTTTAGCAAGAAGAGGGTTGCACTAGCAAGAATGAGGATACAAATAGCAAACCCTAGAAGGGTTGTACTCGCTATAGAGCACCCCACTACAAGCTAGAGCATAATATTCTGACACACCCCCATAGCCAAAGTGGGGTGTAATCAGCAGAGCAAGCAAAGCAGTACAAGCTCAGGGTGGATCACAATGTCACCACACATTCTGAGCACAAGTTCAAGAAGCAATAGTTTAAAGTTCACAATTATGAGCAAAGCTAGTGGTAGTCACAACGGGCAAGTGAGGAGGAGGAAAGAGACTATGAGAGGAGAGGAGGTAGTGGGCGGCAGCTGAAGCTGCTGGCACACGGCGCAACTGGAGCAACTGGCACACGGGCAACTGGAGCAACTGGCACACTGGCAACTGGAGCAACTGGCACACGGGCTACTGGAGTAACTGGCTTCGCGGCTAAAAGTAGCGGCAGACGAGCAACGGACTCACGGGCGACTGGAGCAACGGGCTCACGGGCGACTGGCGCAACGGGCTCACGGGCGACTGGCGCAACGGTCTCACGGGCGACTGGAGCTGCTGGCTTCACGGCGGCCACCCCCTTCAACCTCCCCAAACTATCCCACTCCCCCTGACACACACCCGCTGTTACACCGCTAGCTCCACTCCCCCTTCACCCCCCCTTAGTACCACTCCAACGGCTCCAACAAGTCCACCCCCCCTCAGCGGCAGCTGCAGCACAGGGAGACGGAGGAGGAGGAGGAGCAGGGAACGGCACACAGTGGCTTCACCCCCATACCCCTCACCCCCAAACCCTAATTCAGGAGAACGGGCTGTAGGAGGGGTGGGGCGCCAGTAGAAGCACGGGGGACAGCGGGGAGGGCAGGGGCAGCGAGGAAAGGGCCGCCCACGGGCCTGGCACAGCCGCCCGAACCGCGCGCAGGCGGCCCGAGCCGCGCGCGGGCCTGGCGCAGCCCGTACGGGCCGCGTCCGGGACTGGCGCAGCCCTTACGGGCCGCGCGCAGCCTGTACGGGCCGCGCGCAGGCCACGACGGGCGACGGGGGGCGACGCGCGGGTCCCCGTCGCCCGTCGCAGCGCCTCCCGAGGGCGACGCGCCGAGTGACGAGGCAGAAGCCCGCCGCGCGCCTCGGGGCGCACAGCGGGCAGAGAACCGCCGCGCGCCACGGGGCGCACGGCGGGCAGAAAACCGCCGCGCGCCTCGGGGCCCACGGCGGGAAGAAAAACTGCCGCACGCCACGGGGCGTGCGGCACAGAGGGTAGCAGTGGAAGTTGCAGCGAAAGCAACGAGGTGGTGATCCCACCCACAGGATCGATCCAAGGGGATCGACCTGCTCTGATAGCATGTGAAAGTTTAAAAGGAAGAAGAGGGTTGCACTAGCAAGAATGAGGATACAAATAGCAAACCCTAGAAGGGTTGTACTCGCTATAGAGCACCCCACTACAGGCTAGAGCATAATATTCTGACACTATCGACCAGAACCGGACGAATAACGTGGGTGAACACGTGGACTACCCTGTGCTGGTGGTAGGGAAGGTTAACGGTTATAAAATAAAAATATTCGTTGACGGTGGGGCGAGCCACAGTCTCGTCAACCTTGCAACGGCCAAAAAAATTGGGGTGAAGCTGACTAGGTGCCTGCCGGAGATTGACGCAAGGCTGGTGGACGGGACACCACTGGCCATCCGAGATGAGGCGCGAAAAAATCGGATACAGTGTGGCGACAAATTCGGGTTTGGCATGAAGATGTTGGCGACGACAATGGACGGCTGCGATGTGCTACTGGGAAGAGATTGGCTGCAGCGGTTCAATCCGACGATCGACTGGACGACTGGGGCGTGCGTCGTGCGAGGATACGGAGGGAAGACGACGCTTCCGAAATGGACGGAGCCGGAGCCGGTGACGACACGTGTCAACGCGGTCAACATGGCGCGAGCGATGAACAGCGGAGCTCAAGCCTTCTTGGTGCACCTGTACGAGGTGACAGCTTCCGAGAAAATCGCGGACATCGATACCCTCTGCGCAGCAGTCCCCGAGGAATTGGCGAGCATTATTCGGAGGTATCCCGAAATTTTCGCGGACGACCTCCCGGACGGCTTGCCCCCCCAACGACCTGAGGATCATCGGATCCAGCTGGAGCCCGGCGCGCAACCTACTGTTCGGACACAGTGGCGGCTCAGCCAACCGGAGCTCGCCGAGTTGCGGGCCCAGCTGGATTACCTGCTCGCCAAGGGATTTATCCGGGCAAGCACGTCGCCGTATGCAGCACCGATACTGTTCACACCGAAGAAGGACGGGGGCCTACGCATGTGCATTGATTATCGGGCGCTGAATCGGGTCACAATAAAATCGCGTTACCCGATCCCGCGAACCGACGATCTGCTGGATCAACTTCGCGGAGCCCGGTATTTCTCGAAAATCGACCTGCGAGGAGGCTACCACCAAATTCGCGTGTTCGCCGACGACTGTCCGAAAACAGCTTTTCGCACACGCTACGGCAGTTACGAGTTTACGGTGATGCCGTTCGGACTGACAAACGCGCCCTCAACATTCCAGCTCACAATGAACGGAATTTTCCGGGACATGCTGGACAAGAAGGTCATCGTGTATCTGGACGACATCCTGGTGTACAGCGCGATAAAAGAGGACCATCTGCGGGATTTAGAGGAGGTGTTCCGGCGTTTACAGGGGCATCGGCTGATTACGAAGGGGTCTAAGTGCGAGTTTCTGAAGCCGGAACTGGAATTTCTGGGGCATGTGGTTTCTGGCGAGGGAATCAAAATCGACCCGCGTAAAGTGGATGCCATCGTTAAGTGGAAGCCGCCTACTAATATCCCTGAGTTGCAAAGTTTTCTGGGGTTTGTTAACTACGTTCGCCGTTTTGTACCTAATATGGCAGGGATAACCAAGCCGCTGACCGACCTGCTGCACCACGACAGTGATTTCAGGTGGGGGGAGAGGGAGCAGTCCGCCTTCGACGCCCTCAAAAACATTTTGGGTTCGCCCCCGGTACTCCGCCTCGCCGACCCATCTCGACCGTTCGAAGTCGTCACGGACGCCAGCGATTTCGCCGTCGGCGCCGTCCTGCTACAGGACTTCGGCCAAGGGCTGCAACCCATCGCCTACGAGTCACGCAAGATGCAGCCACCCGAGCGCAACTACCCAGTCCACGACAAAGAGATGCTGGCCATCGTCCACGCATTTCGTACCTGGCACTGCTATCTCACGGGAGCCGACGTGACAATTCGGACCGACCACAAATCACTACAGTACATGCGCACGCAACCGACACTCAACCCGCGACAAATCCGGTGGTTGGACTTTCTCGAGTCCAATTTTCGGTACATCATCACGTACAAGAAAGGCGCCAACAACATCGCCGACGCCCTCACCAGGCCATCCATGCAAAACGCGGCGGTACTAATCGCCCACACCAACCCGATGCTGACGGGACTATTCACCCACGGCTACAAGATCGACAGGTTTTTTCGGAACCCGCAACAACAGGCCGCCACACCGCACGGCAAGTACTACCTAAAAGCCGGTACGAACCGGATTTGGGTACCAGCATACCGACCTTTACGGGAGCTGCTGACGCAGGAGGTTCACGACTCCAACCTTTACGGGCATTTCGGCACCGACAAAACACTGAAGCTGCTGCAGCGGAATTATTACTGGCCGGACATGCACACCGATGTGCAGCGCTACGTGTCAACTTGCCCGACCTGCCAAGCAATGAAGTCGTCGCGACAAAGGCCAGCCGGACTGCTGCAACCCCTCGCGCCACCCGAACGGCCGTGGCAACAGGTGACGATGGATTTCGTGACGGGGCTCCCAGCTGGCACGAGTGGCAACGACTCGGTAATGGTCGTCGTCGATCGCCTAACGAAAATGGCGCATTTCGCCCCATGCCGAACGACGATCACAGCCGAAGATACAGCCAAACTGTTCATCTCCACCGTCGTACGCTTACACGGGTTACCTTCGGCGATCATCAGCGATCGTGACCCGAAATTTACGTCGAAGTTCTGGCAGGAGACGTGGGCACAGTACGGTACCCGCCTGCAGTTTTCGTCGTCATACCACCCGCAAACCGACGGACAGACGGAACGGACAAATCAGACCATGGAGCAACTGATTCGCACCAACTGCCCCGACATTCGCAAATGGGAGGATTCACTGCCGATGCTGGAATTCGCATACAACAACGCCCCGTCGGCCACGACTAAACAATCACCCTTCTTCCTGAATTACGGGATAGACCCTGTGGTACCCTCTTCAACGACTGTGGAAAATCCGGTACCAAAATCGCAGCAGTTTGTCACGGAGCTGCAGACCGCCCGCACGAAAGCAGCTGATTTCATTCGTAGGGCTATTACCACGGCCAGTCGCCAGGCGGAGAAACATCGACGGAATTTACCCTTCCGCGCAGGGAAGGTTTTGCTCCTGGACACCAAGAATCTCAGGCTGCCGCAGCCCGCGAAACTACGGCCCCGATACGTAGGACCATTTCGTATCATCCAGATGGTGACACCTGTCACCGCGAAGCTGCTGCTGCCCGACGACTGGAAAATACATGACGCATTCCACGTCAGCCTGTTGCGTCATTACGAACAGCCGCAGTCGCCAGCTGTTGCTCGGCCAACCATCACGCCGACCACACGCCCCGTGGCAGAGCCCACGCTGGAACCTTGGAAGATTCTCAACCATCGCGTGGACGTGACTGCCACCGGCCACTCAGTGAAATTCCTGCTTCGCTGGAAAGAACGCACGAGCGAGGACGACACGTATGTCGCCGCTGACTCGCTACTGGGACATCCGGTTGTGGATGCTTACCTGGCCCGCCGAGGTGTCTCGGATATTCACCACCTTTCTTAAGGGGAGGGGTAGTGTAAGGAATTTTTCGGATTCCTTACTGGGTCACACTGTACGCGTACAACCCCGACTTTCGGAAAACCAGGCTCGGTCCGCCGACCTCGCCTTCCGAGCCACTACCGCGTCGCCTTCGGGTTTCCCAACCCCGAACCTGCACCCAACCATCTCGCGACCCCGCGACCTCGGCCTAGCTAGCTTCGCTATATTAGTCCTAGGCCTCGTTGTGTTCTCAGACGTTGTAATCACTTCCGTATTATTGAGTTCTGCGCACTCTTCCTTTCACAACTCATAACAGGATTCGTCTGGAAAGCTAGACAAGGTTACAGTTTTCGTCTGACAATCAGACAAGGAGCCAGGACCCGGTCTTGACATCCGACGGGTCATTTTACTAAAGTTAGCCCTGGCTGTGGTGCGAAGTACGTGTGCGCTGGCATGGGCCAGGTTCACGTTCGATGAACCTGGCCTGGCCAACAAGGCGTGGAAGGCGTCATGCCACTCCTTGTTGGCCGTTTCACGCGCAAAGCATGCACAGTTTCGAACGTTCTCGACTCAGGTGAATTCGCCATTGAGAATGCTTCGATTTGGTACCGTATTACCCCGGATAGAAGCGCACCTGCGCTTATAATAAAGCAGAGTTTTTTAGGGGGGTGCGCTTCTAATTGAGTAATTTTTATAAGCGCATGCGCTTATATAATGACATATACGAATTTATAAATTGAAGACACCAAATTGTTGTCAGAATGTCATTGTTCTCTAGCCTGCGCACAGCCTGCGCGCGGCCCGTACGGGCTGCGCCAGGCCCGCGCGCGGCCCGTACGGGCTGCGCCAGGCCCGCGCGCGGCTCGGGCCGCCTGCGCGCGGTTCGGGCGGCTGTGCCAGGCCCGTGGGCGGCCCGTTCTTCGCTGCCCCTGCGCTGCCCGCTGTCCCCCGTGCTTCTGATGGCGCCCCACCCCTGCTGCTGCCCGTTCTCCTGAATTAGGGTTTGGGGGTGGGGGGTATGGGGGTGCAGCTTCTGTGTGCCGTCCCCTGCTCCTCCTCCTCCTCCGTCTCCCAGTGCTGCAGCTGCCGCTGAGGGGGGTGGACCTGTTGGAGCCGTCGGAGTGGTACTAAGGGGGGTGAAGGGGGAGTGGAGCTAGGGGTGAAGCAGGGGATGTGTGTCAGGGGGAGTGGGACTGTTTGGGGAGGTTGAACTGAGGTTGCCGTCGTGTCGCCAGCAGCACCTGTAGTCCGGGGAGTTGCTCCGGTAGCCCAGTCGCAGCCAGCTGTGCCAGTCGCCCGTGGGTCCCTTGCTCGTCTGCCGCTACTTTTAGCCGCGGAGCCAGTTACTCCAGTAGTCCGGAGCGTTGTTCCGGTAGCCGCTGTGCCAGTGTGACTCCTGTTGCCCGTGTGTCTGCAGCTTCAGCCGTCGCCTCCTATCTCCTCTCCTCTCACTCTCGCCTCCTCCTCCTCACTTGCCCTCTGCGATAGCCTCTAGCTTTGCTCATAATTGTGAACTTTAAACTATTGCTTCTTGTACTTGTGCTCAGAATGTGTGGTGACATTGTGATCCACCCTGAGCTTGTTCTGCTTTACTTGCTCTGCTGATTACACCCCACTTTGGCTATGGGGGTGTGTCAGAATGTCATTGTTCTCTAGCCTGCAGTGGGGTACTCTATAGCGAGTACAACCCTTTAGGGTTTCCTATATGTATCCTGCTGCTTTCTGGTGAACCCCCTCTTCTTCTTTTGCCTAAACTTCTCTTGCCTAGCTAGGACTTACCTAGCTATGGCTCCTAACTCTACCTACTATTTTCACAATTGTATGTTTCACTCTTGCCATTTCAACCGAGTCGAAAATTTTCGCCTCACAATGCAGAATCTCCTGCAAGCGATTCTTCTCCAGCACACAGGGGCCAAGATGCAACACTTTGCAGTCATGCCAGCACATCCTGACTGGACTCGCAGCCAGTCAGGTCTTCGAGAGTCAAACTCAGCGAAAATGAGATTGTACTCGCTTCAAAATTGAAACTCGCTACCGTTTCGAACAGAATTTTTTATTTAAAGTTGTACATGCGCTTATAATAAGTAACGTTTTCACAGGGGTGCGCTTATAATTGAGGATCGGCCATAAGCGCATTGCTCCAGATAGAAGCGCATGCGCTTATAATAGGCCTGCGCTTCTATCCGGGGTGATACGGTATATTTAAAAACAAAATTCATTTTTGATATAACATAAACGCCGTCGCTTATAATTCTACTATATTATAAGCCCACCCCCTAAAAAAAACATGTTTTATTAGTGCCCCCCATGGGGGTATATCCGGGGTATGACGGTACCTTACCACTCAGCTCAGAGATATGAAATTTTTTGAAAGTGTGAAACACTTTCTAAAAATGTATATTTTGAAAGCGCAGCTGACTGTAGTGAACAGGCCCTCAAAAGTCAGACTTTTTTCTCTGATTTGGACTTTTTTCTCTGATATTTCATATTTTTTTTCTTGTGTACTCTGATAAAATCAGACTTTTTTGGGCCTCAACTCTGTACTTTTCAGACTTTTTTAAAGGCTAACTCTGAGAGTTCAGAGTATTCTGAGAGTGTACTCTGATAATTCAGAGTACAAACGCGTCCTTGACTGGTGATTCGGACTTCGGGTCACAGCAGATTCGCACTGATACAGCAAATCCGAGTCTTACAGCACTAGATTTTCGCCCAATCATAGGAAAATCGCTTTGACACAACAGATTTGCGCTGTCAGAGTACAACAATCTTCGACCAATCACAACAAAATCGCCCTGACATTGCAGATTCGCCCTGACACATATATTTGCCCTGTCAGAGCATGTTTCGATAGGAGATGAATGAAACATTGAATACAGTTCCGATGAAACATTGAATACATTGATTTTGAATGATCAGACTTTTGTTTTAAGACACTCTGAAATTTCAGCCTTTTTTCTATACCAAGTCTGAGATTTTCAGACTAAAACTGTGTACTAGTCTGACGAATCAAACAGGCCAAAAACGAATCTGAGGGCCTGGTAGTGAAGCAAGGCAACTGCAAATGCATATTCCCGAGTACATAACGAGGGTTGGAGGCCATTTGGCCTCCACCCACGTCTTCATTTCTGAACTTTACAGTTCCGCTTCCCCCCCCACCCGCCCCTAGTTGATCTCTATGTAATGTTTTAGTTGGACGAGAATGATGTAATTACCCAATTGAAATGAAGCACGTTGCCTTGCAAGAAACAGAAAGCAAGCTTTCTCAATTTAACACGTGTGAGTGCGTGCGTGCGTGTTATTTCGGTATTACGGTATAGTTATTTTTTGATGTACCCGTAGTCTTTGAGTTTGTGGCAAAAATACTCCAATGCACATTCCCCAGTGCCACATGTCTTCACGGTACCAACCCACTGTTCACAGACCAGTTCTCTCAATGTCAGTAGGTACCAGCAGCAGAGCAGAGTTGATTGAAGTACCTAGAGACAACTAGTAGAATGACAACGAGTGCACTAAAGATTACCGGTAAGTGAACCCTCAACCCGAGACTAGAAGCTTTGACATGGAGTTCTCCTCCATTGCTTCTCAAACTCTTGATGTCACACCTGATACAGTTTCACCTGATTCTTGCACAGCAGCTTCTGTTTCAGCAGCTTCTGTTACACCTGCTCCGGCTACAGGTGTTTCCGCTACAGGCGATCCAGCTACATCCGTACTTCTTACAGATGTCCCTGCTACAGCCGCTCCTGTTACAGCTGCGCCTGTTACCCCTGCGGCTGCTCCAACCGCTCCAGACTCACCCCTCCTTGCTGCTCCCTCTCCTCCTGCCATTCTCCTCCTCTCACCAGCCGTCTCTGGCCAAGGAATGATGGACCCAAACAAGAAGTGCTGCATTATAGGCACCTTCTCCAGCACTTCCGCTCTGTACATTTTAAGCATTCCGCTGTTCACCTTGTTCCAATTCGGTACACCGCTTATGTCGTTGATCATGGGCGAGTGCTCCGCTAAAGGCCCCTTCTTCACCTTCTTAACGAACACCACGCTGGAAAAATACAGATACTCCTCTGCGAAATTCTCCAGAATGTCCGGATTAAGGATCGACTTAGGACGGAGGTATTTATGACCAATTAGTTGCGAGGAGCCGAAGATGAAAGGCAGGAAGTGGTAGTCGTCTAAGCCCCACACCCCGTGCGACCCGGCGGGTTCCAGCCAGTACGTCAGCTGCAGCTTCCGCATTAAGGCGAGGTATTTAACAATCACGCGGGAAACTAACGCTTGATAGTCGTCAGGGACTAGGAGGCCGAGCCGCACTAAGCACATCAGCCACGCCGCGAAATTCGTCTCGTGACCCGTGCCGAAATCTATCCTGGTCCAGTTGCCGAAGCTGTCAGCTAGGTACGGAAAGGTCTCCCCCACAGCTGCTTTGAGATTCTCGGGGAAGATCATATCAGCCACGAGGTTCGGGCCCCGTTCCTGTAACCGGTCCTGCCAGGTTCGGTAAGAAGGGTTACCGTACCGAAGCAAGGTCTCGCTTGGCGGAATTTCGTCAACCCATGAAATCAGCGTCTCGAGGAAAGCGACAATCTTCTCGCACGTCGGCGACACGTGGCACGGATCCGAAATCTTCTTCCCTTGAATCGACTCGCTCAGCCCTACGATGAAACCTAGAAACCACCTCCCGGATTCCCCCTCCAGAAACGACTGAGTATCCCCGGTAGAAGCAATCCGTTTTTGGGGAATACAAAACCGATACGGCGGATCCAGTACTGGAACAAAAAGGGCCTTGGGCAACGGAACGAGGTTGCCAGGAACCCGCTGGTTCGGCGCGCTTCCTGGCTGCTGCGGAGGCCCTGCAAAGGCCCAAGGCGCGACGCCGCCGGGAATATCTGGTAGATTAGGAGGAGGGCCGAACCCGCCACTATATCCTCCGGGATTCATGGCGACAGTTGCGAGCGGGGGTCTAGGGGTACAGTAATGGTTCCGAGAGGGTGTCTCGGAGATTCGTCTAAATTTCAACCGCAGGACTCGTCGAGGGCTAAGGTGGGTCTGCAACTGGCTTGAGCTTTCGCGACACGGTCAATGGAGACGGAGAGGAATGTTGTCGAAAGTACAATAAGGTGAAGAAGAACACCGTGAGGGAAAAACAGCGATGTTTTGAACTTGAGAAAGGGAGTTTATGCCGTACCAGCTGAGAACGAGACTAGCGTTTATGTTTTCTTCTCCCCGTATATTCAGGGTCTAGAACTGCCGATAGCTATGCTATGGAGTAGTAGCAGAGAGAAGGACTGTTCCAATATAGAGATGGGATCGTGCGCAGCATCCCTTCAGGACAGTCACAAACTCACCGCTAGCTCACCATTTCATACATGCTGTTTAACCAAGAGGTGTAGCACTTCGCTACTAAACAATTTCGTAGTCTCCAGTGTGGGGTATACCGATCTGTCCACGTGCCACGTGGAACTAAAGTACTGGTGCTTCGCACGCGTCACCTCCATAACCACAGGAAAAGCAGGCAAGTCCTCCCTAGGGCCCAACTGCCTTGCCACGCCAGCATGCGAAGCCTCGAAGAACCGTCATTGCTGACGGTAGCTACTCACCGAGCCTCGTCTCATACCGTACCAGTCGCCAGACTTTCAGTCTTTGTTCGATTTCAGGCTCGCGAAGTCTCATTGATTCCTATCAGCCGTCAGATCCTCTCTCAAACCAATTTGGGGCGAGGTATGTACAGTAGGGAGGTATCTAGCTCGTTTGGTATGAAGGCGTGTCGATCTGGGTACAGCTACTTGCAGTGGTTGACTACGGTGGGGTACCATTATTGCTTTGTCTGTTTTCTGACACGTGAGAAAGAAATCAACTCTTGTGACATGTCCCGTTTCTCCAATATTATCGAATACGCTTGGCGTTTGACTCCTTGCTCTGTCTTCAGTCTGTGATCATTCTGAGCATTCTGGTTCTGACAGGAAAAGCAGTTGTACCCCAGAAGAGCTTTGTGCTTTCCTCCAGGAGAATCTACGATTTTCTTAAGAAGTGGCTGCGGCTGTTTCTGGTTGAAGATCGCGAAAAGGAAATCACCAGTGACAACCATCATGGGATCGCTTTTGCGACAGTCGTACGATCTCGCAGTGCAGGCAGGACTGCGTACGATGGAGGCGAACGTGATCCCCGACCGCGCTCTGCGACCAGCTTGCCGTTACCTCATGTCGCAGCGTATCGCCATGTCGCGAAAGGAGACCGTGGAGGAACAGCTTCAGGACCTGGTCGAATTCGCAGAGTGTGAGTGCATCGAAGAGGCCTCATGCTCCTCAGAAGGATCCGTGAGACATTTCGATTGAAGCATCGCGTACAAATTCAGGTCCTGGTCGAATTCGCTGAATGTGAGTGCATTAAGAGGTCTCATGCTCCTCAAAACGATTCTTAAGAATCTTCTAACATCGCGTACAGCTTCAGGACGTGGACGGGTTTGCAGAGTGTGGGTACATTGCTGAAAACCTCCGCATTTCTGAGACCGCCTGCTGAGAGTAATGGTGAAGTTGCGTAAGCGACTAGCTGCGACTCGCTGTTCAGCCGTCAATTCGATTCCCAGCAGCAGCGAACGAGCGGCATTACAAAGTTGCGTTTTATTCCATGTTTCTGTCCGTCTATCCAACACCCAATTCCATTTGATCAGCTCTCAAGTCAATGCCCATCGCTCTCAGCACGGCAGCAGCCAACGAGCAGCACTACGAGGTCCCCACGGAGCTCTTCCAGCTGTGCCTGGGGAAGCGACTTAAATACAGGTGAGACCCTTTGAGTGCACTGCAGCTTTGGCTGACAATCGTTGTGGTGAATCCAGTGCAGGTGAGTCTCAACGGAGAGCAGCACTACGAGGTCCCAACAGAGCTCTTCCAGATGTGCCTGGGGAAGCGACTCAAGTACAGGTGGGAATCAATCAATGCGCGTGGCTCAGGTGAGCGTGCGCCCTACCCACTGATTGCAGGTGAGGGAGACCCAGTGAACTTGCGGCTGCGTGCAGGTGAATCTCTGAGCAGGCTCGTCTTAGTGCAGCCAACGAGCAGCACTACGAGGTCCCCACGGAGCTCTTCCAGCTGTGCCTGGGAAAGCGACTCAAGCACAGGTGAGACCCAGAGGTAGGTGCACCTACAGCTCAATGCAGCAACCAGCAGCTCCGTCAAGTCCCAACAGAGCTCTTCCAGCTGTGCCTGGGGAAGCGACTCAAGCACAGGTGAGATGCAGGTGGACCAGTGCAGGTGAGACCCAGAGCAGGTGAGACCCAATGCAGGAGAGACCCAGAGCAGGTGAGACCCAGTGCAGGTGAGACCCAGAGCAGGCGAGACCCAGTGCAGGAGAGACAGACGATGAGCTCTTTCCGCTTCCCACTTGTAATCTACCTCTTTGCAGAGCTCCCTCCTCTTCATCTCATCTTAACTGACCCCCCACCCCACCCCATACCCAGCCGCCCTCCGCTCTCGTCATCTCGGCTCGGCTTCTCTCTCTGAGGGCCTTTTCCGCAGCTGCTGCTGCTCCCCCATGGCGAAGACCACTCTGGATGAAGCAGAGGAGCTGATGCCGGCCATGTACTGCAAGAGTGGCAGCTTTCGGCGCAGCTGGCTTGCTGATGACTGAGCCTTGAGCCTTTTCTGTGCCCTTCCCCTCCCCTACCAGCTGCTGCTACTTCCCCACGGCAAAGGCCACTCTGGATGAAGCCGAGGAGCTGATTTTGGCCATGTGTACTGCGAGAGGGCTCAGCCCGCGGATGAGCAGCACGTGTTGGAGCCGAGCCGAGGTCCCCCTTCCCTACCAGCTATGTGGATTTTACTTTTGAGAATTCTCAAATGTAAAATCCACACGGATGAGCAGCACGTGCAGGAGCTCCGAGCCGAGGTCTCCCTTCCCTACCAGCTGCTGTCATGGCAGGACGTGCTGAGTGTGCTCTTCCCTCCTCTGCCATGTATTCCCCCTTTTGGCTCCCCCGCAGCTGCTGCTACTTCCCCACAGCCAAGACTACTCTGGATGAAGCAGAGGAGCTGATGCTGGCAAAGTACTGCGTGCGGGCGCAGCTGGTAGACGGACAAGATGTCATGCCCCCCCACTTGAGAAAGTGATTTAGATGTCATGCCCCCCCACTTGAGAAAGTGATTTAGATGTCATGCCCCCCCACTTCATCGAAATCATTTTTGGTTGACAAGATGTCGAATTCTCAAAAGTGATTTAGATGTCATGCCCCCCCACTTCCCTCCCCTTCTATCCCCTTTTGACTCCAACGCAGCTGCAGCTACTTCCCTTCCCCCAAGACCACTCTGGACGAAGCAGAGGAGCTGATGCTGGCAATGTACTGTGAGAGAGCGCAGCTGGCAGACGGGCAGGAGATCTTGGAGCTGGGGTGCGGGTGGCATAAGATCTCTCCCCCCCCTCTCCTCCCCTAACATTCCCTCCCCCCCCCCCCCCCCCCCCCCCCCCTTCTCCCCCCTCCCCCCAAACAGCTGCTGCTATTTTCCCACGGCAAAGACCACATTGGATGAAGCAGAGGAGCTGATGCTGGCAATGTACTGTGAGAGGGCTCAGCTGGCAGACGGGCAGGAGATCTTGGAGCTGGGGTGCGGGTGGGGCAGCCTGTCGCTGTACATGGGGGAGAAGTACCCCAACAGCCGCATCGTTGGGGTGTCCAACTCGAGCACGCAGAGAGCCTACATTGAAGGCCAGTGCAAGTAAGCCCCATTTCGCTTCCTCGTAAATGGTCCGTTTGTTCCCTTGTTACAAGAGCCTAATTGGAGCTGGGGTGCGGGTGGGGCAGCCTGTCGCTGTACATGGGGGAGAAGTACCCCAATAGTCGCATCGTGCGGGTGTCCAATTCGAGCACGCAGAGAGCCTACATCGAGGGGCAGTGCAAGTGAGTGGGTGGGGCAGCCTAGTGTGCTGAAGCTGAGGGGTGGGTGGGGCAGCCTAGTGTGCTGAAGCTGAGGGGTGGGTGGGGCAGCCTAGTGTGCTGGAGCTGAGGGGTGGGTGGGGCAGCCTAGTGTGCTGGAGCTGAGGGGTGGGTGGGGCAGCCTAGTGTGCTGGAGCTGAGGGGTGGGAGGGGCAGCCTAGTGTGCTGGAGCTGAGGGGTGGGTGGGGCAGCCTAGTGTGCTGGAGCTGAGGGGTGGGTGGGGCAGCCTAGTGTGCTGGAGCTGAGGGGTGGGTGGGGCAGCCTAGTGTGCTGGAGCTGAGGGGTGGGTGGGGCAGCCTAGTGTGCTGGAGCTGAGGGGTGGGTGGGGCAGCCTAGTGTGCTGGAGCTGAGGGGTGGGTGGGGCAGCCTAGTGTGCTGGAGCTGAGGGGTGGGAGGGGCAGCCTAGTGTGCTGGAGCTGAGGGGTGGGTGGGGCAGCCTAGTGTGCTGGAGCTGAGGGGTGGGTGGGGCAGCCTAGTGTGCTGGAGCTGAGGGGTGGGTGGGGCAGCCTAGTGTGCTGGAGCTGAGGGGTGGGTGGGGCAGCCTAGTGTGCTGGAGCTGAGGGGTGGGTGGGGCAGCCTAGTGTGCTGGAGCTGAGGGGTGGGTGGGGCAGCCTAGTGTGCTGGAGCTGAGGGGTGGGTGGGGCAGCCTAGTGTGCTGGAGCTGAGGGGTGGGTGGGGCAGCCTAGTGTGCTGGAGCTGAGGGGTGGGTGGGGCAGCCTAGTGTGCTGGAGCTGAGGGGTGGGTGGGGCAGCCTAGTGTGCTGGAGCTGAGGGGTGGGTGGGGCAGCCTAGTGTGCTGGAGCTGAGGGGTGGGTGGGGCAGCCTAGTGTGCTGGAGCTGAGGGGTGGGTGGGGCAGCCTAGTGTGCTGGAGCTGAGGGGTGGGTGGGGCAGCCTAGTGTGCTGGAGCTGAGGGGTGGGTGGGGCAGCCTAGTGTGCTGGAGCTGAGGGGTGGGTGGGGCAGCCTAGTGTGCTGGAGCTGAGGGGTGGGTGGGGCAGCCTAGTGTGCTGGAGCTGAGGGGTGGGTGGGGCAGCCTAGTGTGCTGGAGCTGAGGGGTGGGTGGGGCAGCCTAGTGTGCTGGAGCTGAGGGGTGGGTGGGGCAGCCTAGTGTGCTGGAGCTGAGGGGTGGGTGGGGCAGCCTAGTGTGCTGGAGCTGAGGGGTGGGTGGGGCAGCCTAGTGTGCTGGAGCTGAGGGGTGGGTGGGGCAGCCTAGTGTGCTGGAGCTGAGGGGTGGGTGGGGCAGCCTAGTGTGCTGGAGCTGAGGGGTGGGTGGGGCAGCCTAGTGTGCTGGAGCTGAGGGGTGGGTGGGGCAGCCTAGTGTGCTGGAGCTGAGGGGTGGGTGGGGCAGCCTAGTGTGCTGGAGCTGAGGGGTGGGTGGGGCAGCCTAGTGTGCTGGAGCTGAGGGGTGGGTGGGGCAGCTTAGTGTGCTGGAGCTGAGGGGTGGGTAGGGCAGCCTAGTGTGCTGGAGCTGAGGGGTGGGTGGGGCAGCCTAGTGTGCTGGAGCTGAGGGGTGGGTGGGGCAGCCTAGTGTGCTGGAGCTGAGGGGTGGGTGGGGCAGCCTAGTGTGCTGGAGCTGAGGGGTGGGTGGGGCAGCCTAGTGTGCTGGAGCTGAGGGGTGGGTGGGGCAGCCTAGTGTGCTGGAGCTGAGGGGTGGGTGGGGCAGCCTAGTGTGCTGAAGCTGAGGGGTGGGTGGGGCAGCCTAGTGTGCTGGAGCTGAGGGGTGGGTGGGGCAGCCTAGTGTTCTGGAGCTGAGGGGTGGGTGGGGCAGCCTAGTGTGCTGGAGCTGAGGGGTGGGTGGGGCAGCCTAGTGTGCTGGAGCTGAGGGGTGGGTGGGGCAGCCTAGTGTGCTGGAGCTGAGGGGTGGGTGGGGCAGCCTAGTGTGCTGGAGCTGAGGGGTGGGTGGGGCAGCCTAGTGTGCTGGAGCTGAGGGGTGGGTAGGGCAGCCTAGTGTGCTGGAGCTGAGGGGTGGGTGGGGCAGCCTAGTGTGCTGGAGCTGAGGGGTGGGTGGGGCAGCCTAGTGTGCTGGAGCTGAGGGGTGGGTGGGGCAGCCTAGTGTGCTGGAGCTGAGGGGTGGGTGGGGCAGCCTAGTGTGCTGGAGCTGAGGGGTGGGTGGGGCAGCCTAGTGTGCTGGAGCTGAGGGGTGGGTGGGGCAGCCTAGTGTGCTGAAGCTGAGGGGTGGGTGGGGCAGCCTAGTGTGCTGGAGCTGAGGGGTGGGTGGGGCAGCCTAGTGTTCTGGAGCTGAGGGGTGGGTGGGGCAGCCTAGTGTGCTGGAGCTGAGGGGTGGGTGGGGCAGCCTAGTGTGCTGGAGCTGAGGGGTGGGTGGGGCAGCCTAGTGTGCTGGAGCTGAGGGGTGGGTGGGGCAGCCTAGTGTGCTGGAGCTGAGGGGTGGGTGGGGCAGCCTAGTGTGCTGGAGCTGAGGGGTGGGTGGGGCAGCCTAGTGTGCTGAAGCTGAGGGGTGGGTGGGGCAGCCTAGTGTGCTGGAGCTGAGGGGTGGGTGGGGCAGCCTAGTGTGCTGGAGCTGAGGGGTGGGTGGGGCAGCCTAGTGTGCTGGAGCTGAGGGGTGGGTGGGGCAGCCTAGTGTGCTGGAGCTGAGGGGTGGGTGGGGCAGCCTAGTGTGCTGAAGCTGAGGGGTGGGTGGGGCAGCCTGTCTTTATGAGCCGGGTGGGTGTGGGCGGGTGGGGCAGCCTGTCGCTGTACATGGGGGAGAAGTACCCCAACAGCCGCATTGTTGGGGTTTACATTGAGCACACAGCGAGCCTACATTGAAGGCCAGTGCAAGTGAGTCGCGTTGTTAGTGCCAATGACTTTGCCTTGGCATCAGCAACACATCAGCAGGTATTTCCAACTCCCGCTCGTTTCACAGCATGCCCATTATCAGGAACCATTCCCGCTCGTTTCACAGCATGCCCATTATCAGGAACCACTCCTGCTCGTTTCACAGCATGCCCATCTGAGTCACATGGGGAATCCACACAAGTGAGTTGCCTTGGCATCAGCGGCGTGCATTGCAGCATCCCATCTGCAGGTGTCTCTAACTCCTGCTCTTTTCACTCACAGCATGTCCGTCTCCCAAAAGAGTCTGGTGCACTCTCTCTCTTCCAGCAAGAAGCGGGCAACTTCCGTTGCTGATGGGCAACGTGCGAATTATCATAGCAGCATTGTATAGGTGCTTCTAACAACTCCCGTAAATCCTCTCAATAGTCTTCCTTGCACCCCCTCTCCTGTAATGGCAGTGGGGCGTAAGCAGCATGTGCAGTGCATTATCTCTTTGACGGCTTCATAAGTCTCTTTTCTACTTCCACTCGCTTTTCTATGCCAGGAAGCGGGGCATCAATAACGTGCGAATCATCACAGCAGACATGAACACGTTTCAGGCAGAGGGCACCTTCGATAGAGTGGTGTCTGTTGAGATGTTTGAGGTGAGTAAGACGGGGTAACACCGTAGTGGCAGTTGGCGTTTGGAGCACTAGAGAGACGTACAACGTTCGGTACACTGGAAGAAATATTCAAGCAGAGGGGACGTTTGACAGAATGGTGTCTGTTGAGATGTCCGAGGTGCGTGCGTTGGGGTAGGTGTGGCTGTGTGGAGGGTTGGTTGGCAGGAGTGAGTGATAGAGTGTGAACCGAATGCGCGTCATCACTGCAGACATGAGCTCGTTTCAAGCAGAGGGGGCATTTGACAGAGTGGTGTCTGTGGGTGTGTGTGGCTGTGTGGAGGGTTGGTTGCTGCGGAAGGTGGCTTTAGTAGACCTCGTCCTGTCTCACAGACGGTCCTTAGTGTTGATACGATGACCATCTCATGACCCCCACCTCCCCCACCTCTTCCACCTCTCCAACATCCCGCACAGCACGTGAGGACTTTTGAGGCGCCCCCAAAAAACCGCGTGAACTGAGACGACTTTCGAGGCGCCTCAAAAGACCTCCCCCTCCTCTTCCACCTCCCCAACATCCCGCACAGCACGTGAGGGCTACCATGGCCCCCTTCCTCCTTCCTTCCTTCCTTCTCATCATGTCTCAAGGACGGTCCTCTGTGTTGATGCGGTGTCCAGATGCTGCTGCTTGACTTGGCCTCGATTCTCACTCAATTCACCTCATTGTGTCTCTTCCTCTCGCCCTACTCTCTTTCCTATCTCCCGCCCTCTCCCTCCCTCTTTTTCAGCACATGAAGAATCACCAGCTGCTGCTGGAGAAGGTGGCTTCCTGGATAGTAGCTTCAGTTAACCCCATCATCTCTTTCACCCTCACTCACACTCTCTCTCTTATCCCCCTCTCTCCCCCACAGCACATGAAGAACTACCAGCTGCTGCTGAAGAAGGTGGCTTCAGTATACCTCATTCTGTGTATCACAAGCCTTTGGTTTTACTCATCGGCATGTCTCTTATACCCTCCCTCCCCCTCCCTCACATACAGCACATGAAGAACTACCAGCTGCTGCTGAAGAGGTGGCTTCAATAGTCCTCATCCTGCCCCTCTCCTCCCCTTCCTTATCAAACTATCTTATGCATTGATCCATTGACACTACGTGCCCTCTCCTCCCGCTCCTCCCCCACATACAGCACATGAAGAACTACCAGCTCCTGCTGAAGAAGGTGGCTTCCGCAGCAAGCTTCATTATGTGTCTGACAAACAGCCAGTTGTATTGTTCCAGTAACGTAACGTCCCCCCCTCTATATCTCTCCCTTTTCGTTCCCCCACAGCACATGAAGAACTACCAGCTGCTGCTGAAGAAGGTGGCTTCCTGGATGAAGCCAGAGGCGCTGCTCTTCATTCACATCTTCACACACAAGGACTTTGCATACCACTTTGAGGTATTAGCACCAAGAACATGCGTGTAGGTGACTATGCAACCAGAACAGATCACAAGAACTTTCACAGAACACGTTGCCTGTTTTTATTTTTCAGGTTGGGGGACCAGCGATGGCATGGCGCTGGCACAATGCCTTTTTAATGGTATTTATTTATCCTTTACTTTTTCTTTCTTCAGGATGCGGGGCCGGACGACTGGATGACTCGCTACTTCTTCACGGGGGGCACGATGCCGGCCGACAAACTGCTGCTCTACTTCCAGGACGACCTGAGCATCGCCAACCACTGGTGCCTGAACGGCACTCATTACCAGCGGACTAGGTATGCGTTTGTTGTGTGGTTCTGCATGGTTCTCTGTGTGTGCATTGGTGCGAGTGACAAGCTGCTGCTCTACTTCCAGGACGACCTAAGCATTGCCAACCACTGGTGCCTCAATGGGACTCACTATGAACGGACCAGATGGGTGTGAGGGCGTGAGGTTCTGTGTGTGCATGTGGGTAGTTCTGTGTGCATGTGGATAATTGTGTGGATGGGTTGAAGGGGTGTGCTCTACTCTGGGCTTCTGAACTAGACTCACTAGCAAAGAGAAAAATGCGAGGTGTGAAGATCCCTTGCAAAGGTCAGTGGGTATGGTGCATGCATGCATGTGGGTCCGATTACTGGGTTGCAGGAATCTGCAGGGATGTGTTTGTCAAACAGTGGATGCACATGTTTGCCCCATTCCATTCCCACAGTGCACATGTATTCTCTCCTGCCCCATTCCCACACCACCATTACACACTAAAAGTTTCTTGAAACATAGTAAAAAGCCCTTTCCTTTTCGCCTTTACTCGTGTTTGTTGCACAGTGAGGCGTGGTTACGCAACTTTGACGCCAACATTGTGAAGCTCCGGCCGATCCTAGCGGAGACGTACGGCAAGGAGGCGGCGACCAAGTGGACGGTGTACTGGCGCACATTCTTCATTGCCGTGGCTGAGCTCTTCGGCTACTCCAAGGGACAAGAGTGGATCGTTTCCCACTACCTATTCCGGAAGAAGCAAGCATAATCTGAAAGTGTCGCACTTTATACGCTAACACAATGCAACGGCAATGGAGCAAAGAAAAAAAAAAATTCGATTGTGAATGCCGTTATTGGGCAGCTTGTAATTTTGTTCGATGTTTCTTCATTCTAGTCAACTGATGACAACCCACACAGCATGTATATCCTTGGTGAATATACAAAGCATGTGGAAAATCATAAACCTGATTCTGTTTTCTATGTGCACATACCCTACGTTTTATTCATCTACGTTCAATAAAGATGTAACCAGGATGATGCCGGTGATCTCTCTCAGAAAGCCATGGCGGGCCTGGCAGAGCAGCTAGGAAGCAGCGGGGCTGCTAAGCTTGCGTTGAAGGCAGTTGGTGCTCTTCCTGCCCTCTGGAACAGACTGCTGGGTTTTCCGACGGTTCTCCCCAGCTCGGCTGACTCCCCCCCGCAACTGCTGATTTTGGAGGAAGGGCGGATTATCCCCATGATGCGGATGAGAGAGGGGTGGAAGGGCACGCAAACGGAGTCATACAAGCATGCAAAATGGGCGGCAAGATGGAGTGGTCATATTGATTGGAGAACGGCGGTGAACACGCGTGACTCTCTGACAGTTCCCAGCCGTCCACGTGACGTACTCCTCCGAATCCACGATCTGAACCTCCAAGTAATACATTGCATGTAAGGCTGCAGATATCGCCATGAAGGCAAAACTCAAGGTAGAAGGAGCAAAGGATATGGGATTGCCCTCCTTCCTAGTCGGACTCACCTCTAGGAACAAAGCTGCCCTAATCACTCGCCTCACGCTTCCATCAGGACAACATACGTCTGACCTGCGCGCCATGTCAGACCTCTGTTCCACCTTCTACGAGAACCTCTACAAGGGAGGCACATGTAACACTCCTAAGAGTTCCTTTTGGGATCACATTTACCCCTCTTCGCTGCCAGCCCGCATGTGCACCAGAATTGCAGCACCCATCTCCCTCTCTGAAGTCAAGACAGCAATGTCAACCCTCTCCAAAGGAAAAACGCCGGGACACGACGGTCTAGCTGGGGATTTTTACCGCACACACAGCTCCACCCTCGTTCCTGCCCTCCACTCCTTATTCTCTTCAATAGAAGCCAATCAATCTATGCCTACCGTAAATCAATGCTGATGGGACGCACTGTCCTCATTCCTAAAAAAGCGGACGCGACTTTTGTTGAGAACCTCCGCCCAATCACACTCATGACGTCTGATTACAAGATCCTCGCGATTTGCTTGGCAAAACGACTCCAACTTACCCTTAGACGTATCATTCATCCTGCGCAGGTTGCCTTCATTAAGGGACGTCGCATCGGCGACACCATCAACGACTCGCTTGACCTTATGGAATGGGCCGAAGCTAAAAACCTACCACTGCTCTCTCAGAATAGGAATGCAACGGAATGAATGAAACTAGGAAGTCTGGAAGTACAAATATGCAACCCTAACAACTGTACTCCCTATTGTGCTACTCACTGTAGCCTACAAGCATAGAATTACATTTGACACACCCCCATAGGCTAAGTGAGGGGCATCAAAGCAAGCAAGGTGAACAAACGGTCACAAGACCAGTCAAAGCAAGAAACAAGGCAAGCTCAGGGTGGATCTCAAGGACACCACACAAATTCCGAGCGCAAGCAAGTGGCCACAAGGCCATTTCAAGGGTTCACTAGGATATAATTAGGAAGCACAACAAGTAGAGCAAACAACAAGACTACAGCAACCGAGGGCCTACCTCAACAAGCCCCAACTGCACACAGAACCTGTGGTGATCACCAAGCGCCAAGGCCTTGGTGAAGACGTCTGCAGTGTTGGCCTCTGAGGCCACAAAGTCCAGGCGTGCTTGGCCGCGTCGCTGCAGCTCTCGCAGAAGGAAGTACCTCACGTCAATATGCTTCACTCTGCTCTCCAGTCGAGGCTCTCGACACAGGAGGATCATGGCTTTGTTGTCCGCGTACAAGGTCGGTGCAGAGCGAGGCCGCTCACCAAGGTCGGCGAGCAAGAAGGTCAACCAGCGAAGCTCCTGTGCCGCCATGGCACCAGCGTAGATCTCTGCCTCTGCACTGGAAGTAGCCACAGACGACGACCGTGTAGACCTCCACGACACAGCACCATCTCCCAGACTGAAGCAGTAACCCTGAGTCGAGCGCTGAGTCTCCACGTCGTCAGCGTAGGAAGAGTCGCAGTGACCAGTCAACGCCACTGGCTGAGTCCCTCCAAGCACAAGCCCCATGCCTGATGTAGTCGCCAAGTACTTCGCCACCCTCACAGCAGCTGTCCAGTGGACAGGGCGGTGTCTCCCAGTCGCAACAAAGCGAGAAAGGATGCTGAGGGGAAAGGCGAGGTCCGGTCGAGTACAAGTCATCAGGTACATGAGGCAGCCCACCAGCTCTGCGTAGGGTCCACTGGACTCGAAGGGCTCGTCAGGAAAGGGGCCCGTGAGTCTGTGGTCAACAGCAAGAGGAGTGGGCTGTGTGGTGGAGAACTGGAAGTGGAACCGCCGAAGGACCTGCTGCACCATGTGTGACTGCGTCAGTGTGATGGTGCGAGCGGCTCTGTCCCGGGTGATCTGCAGGCCAAGGTAGCGCTGCAGCTCACCCAGGTCAGTGCACTTGTGTCTCTTCTGCAGTTCGGACTTCACCTGAGCCAGGGCTGCCCTGTCTGCTGTAGAAAACACCAAGTCGTCGACGTAGACAAGGATAAAGAAGGGAGAAGAACCCGCTCGAACAAACAGCGACGGGTCGGCGGAGGACGGGCTGAACCCAAGGTCACGAAGCGTGGAGCGAAGAGTGTCGTGCCACTCACGGGGCGACTGGCGGAGACCGTAGACTGGTCGCCTCAGGCTCCACTGGGTCCCAGGTGGGAAGGTGTCAGTGAAGCCAGGAGGACGGCGCAGCCAGATCTCCTCGTGCAGTCGGCCCTGGAGGAACGCAGTGGAGAAGTCGAGGGAGTGCAGCTCGTAGTCTCGCTGTGCTGCTATGTGGAGTAACACCCGAAGAGTAGTCATCTTCGGGGTCGGGGCGAAGGTCTGGAAGAAGTCAACTCCCTCACGCTGACTGAAGCCCCTAGCCACGTAGCGCGCCTTGAACACCGGCGGTGCTCCAGGCGGCCGCTTCACCTTGAAGAGCCACATGCCATCGACTACGTTCGCCCTGGGAGGGGGAACTGCGTCGACGTAGGTGCCTGTGGATCTCCAAGACGCCAACTCTGAGTCCATAGCCGCTTTCCACTGAGAGGCCCACGCCCCTGACACTGCCTCGCGGTAAGTGCGAGGAGTCGGTATGTCAAGGGCGTCGGGGTCTCCCTCAGGGGAGAGCAGCATGGCAAACACAGAGGGAGAAGCGGCTGCCCAGTACTCCAGCTCAGACTCTCTGTCCTCTAGGACGTCACAGCCAAGGGCAAACCCACCCCCGACGGACAGAGGACGGTAGGGAGGAGCTGGCACCACCCGGGTGGCGTAGTCAAGGCGGCTGGCGGCAGCAAACTCAGCGACAGCGGCAGTAAGAGCCGAGGCAGACGATGGAGGGAAACGAGAGTCAGTGACAAGAGTGGCGAGGACACGTGCGGCAACAGGACGAACAGTGCGGTAGTAGTCAGTTATAGGAGTGGGGAGGGCTGGGAGAGAGGACGGAGGAGGAGACGGGAGAACGGACACAGGAGAACAAGAACGACGACTGGACGAACAAAAGAGGGCAGTGTGGAGGTCAGTAACAGGGGACGAGTGACGAGCACGCGGAGGACAACGGGTGATCAAGTCGTGACGGACAGAGTGAGGAGGAGACCGAGGAGGAGGAGAAGACCAGACCGCCGGACGGTCGTCAGGAGGAGGCAACGGAGGAACAAACACAGGAGGAGACTGGGAGCGGACAGGAGGAGAGGAGGAAAGGCCAAGGGCCCGCAGGCCACTCACAGGTGGGAACAACTGCCGCTCCAGAGGAAGCTGCGGTGGCGGCTGCGGCTGCTGCTGCTGCAGCGGTGACTGCGGCTGCTGCTGCTGCGGCTGCGGCTGCGGCTGCTGCTGCTGCGGCTGCGGCTGCTGCTGCTGCTGCGGCTGCTGCTGCTGCTGCCGCTGCTGCTCCAGAAGGTCCAGCACCCGCAGCTCCTGCCGCTCCCTCTCCAACCGCTCCTGCTCCTCACGCTCACGCCGACGGGCAGCCTGGAGACGCGTGTCGTGGCGGTGGGGAGGCGGAGTGGACTCTGCAGAACCAGGGTCTCCAGCGTCAGTCTCCTCAGACTCAGCACCCCCAGAACCAGCACCTCCAGTGCCAGGACCTCCAACTCCAGCACCCCCAGAACTAGCACCGCCAGTGCCAGCACCGCCAACTCCAGCACCCCCAGAACTAGCACCTCCAGTGCCAGCACCTCCAGCTCCAGCACCCCCAGAGCCAGCGCCACCTGCGCCAGCACCTCCAGTTCCAGCACCCCGCGACCGAGCACCCCCAGACCGAGCACCGCCAGCGGCTGCACCTCCAGCTCCAACACCAACCGAGTCCACAGTAACCTGTCGCGGAAGTGCCGAAGGCTGCTGAGGGGACTGTGAGGAGGACTGCGGGGAGGGAGACGCTACCTGACGCGCGACCGAGGGTAGAGGGGTAGCGTGAGACACACCAGACGGGGCAGGACCAGGGGGGGGCGGGGGTACCGGAGGAGCAGGAGCAGGAGGAGGAGAGGGTGCTAGGAACAGGGGGGGAGGGGGTACCGGGAGACCTCGACAGGGGTACCGGTTGTAGTAGGACACAGACTCGTCAAACCGGACGTCACGGGAGTCTAGGAACTGGTGGAGGGGCGGGTGGTAAAAGGACCAGTCGGCAGAGTCCACTGGGAAACCAAGGAAGACACAGGGGACGGCGCGTGCCGAGAGCTTGTCCGCGGAGGTGTCGCGAACAAGTGCAAGGCAGCCCCAGACTCGAAAGGCCGACCCAACACCAGGGGAACCAGTCCAAAGACTGGTCGGTGAAGCCTCGGGCCGCGAGACACGCGGCTGGAGGTTCAGCTGGTGTGCGGCGTAGCGAACCGCGTGAGGCCACAGAAAATGGGGCGCACGGGCATGGATCATGGACGTGCGGGCGATGTCCATGACCAAGCCTATGCGGCGCTCAGCAACCCCATTCTGCTGTGGGGACTCTGGCAGCGTCCAGGACTGGGTGATGCCCTGTTCGCCGCAGAATCCGCCGAGAATGCCGGAGCGAAACACGCCCCCACGGTCGGAGTGAAGACAACTGACTCGACGACCACGAGTGCCCTCAGTGGCTAGAAGCCACCTGGTCAGCGTAGCAGTCACCTCGGACTTCTTCGCAAGAGGGAATACGGTGGTGTACCTGGAGTAGTCGTCGACGACCACCAGAAAGTAACGCTCTCTCCCAGACCCCTGCGTCGGGGCAGGGCCCCAGACGTCCAAGTGGAGAGTCTCGAAGGGAGCGGTGGCCGGACGAAGGGAGGAGGAGTGGGGAGTGGCGCGTAAGCGACCGGCGACGCACGGAGAGCAAGGAGGGGCAAGCGAGAGAGGGAGCGACGGGAAGGTGCGTGGGAGACCTGTGACAAGTCCCTGACTGAGCATGCCACGAAGGCGAGGGATCGACGGGTGGCCAAGGCGGTGGTGCCACAGGACGGTGCGGTGGGCAAGAGAGCGACAGGAGCAAGACGCAGCGACTGGACTGGACACAGCGACCGGACTGGACACGACTACCTGGCTAGACACAGCAACTGGACTGGGGACCTGGGCCGGAGGGGACGCAGCGACCTGAGGGGAGGACGCGACCGGGGAGCGCTCGGTGTGGAGAACGTAGAGACCGGAGCGGGGCTCCCTGGTGAAAGTGGCCAGAACAGCACCTGTGGTAGTGTCAGTACAGACTGCAGTCCGCCCACCCCCCACGAAGGTAACCGTGACCCCCCTGTCCTGGAGGTATCCAACACCCACCAAGTTCCGAGTGAACGAGGGGATGTGGAGGCCGCGCAGGACACCAGAGGGGACCACAGGGCACGGGAGGGTGGTGGAGCTACGCGCAACGGCTGGTCCAGAGGTAGGATCAGCCAGAGCCACCGACACAGGGGTGAGGAGTGGCGTAAGGGTCGTGTGGTCGCGGAAGAAGCACTGAGACGCGCCCGAGTCCAGCGTGAACGACAGAGAGGCCTCAGCCGGAGGGTCACCTGACCCAGTCGCTACACAAGCACCTAGAGCAGCAACACAAGCACCTAAGCTAGACAGGCACAAGGCTACACTAGCAGGAGGCAAGCAGGCTAACCTACGAATACGCGAGCACACAGACCCATCAGCACTAAAGTCAGCATCAACATACAAAGCATGCTGACGCGCATCGTCCATGGACAGATCAAAGACATCAATCTTACGGGCTAACAGGCGAGACCAGCGAGGCGTGACCGCCAGAGGGCCCCAACGAGCCCGGTAGAGGTCGTCGAGGCGGCGGAAGCACCGCGCGGCAGAGTGGTCGTCGCGACCACAGAGACAGGGGCTGCCCGGCCCGGTGAGGCACCAGTGGGTGCAGGGGCCAGCGTCACGGCGAGGGGGGCGAGGGGCCCAGTTGGAAAAGCTGCTGCTGCGGCCGGTGCTCCCAGGGCCTCCCGGACCCCACTGCGGCGGAGGACCCCAGTGCTGCTGCGGACCCCACTACAGCGGGGGCCCCCACTGCTGGAACTGCTGCGGTGCCTGCTGCTGCTGCTGTCCCTGCTGCTGCTGCTGTCCCTGCTGTGGCTGGTGCTGCTGTGGCTGCTGCTGCTGGGGGACAACGCCCCCACCGGTCGGGCCACCACCTGGGGGTGGGCCTGTCTGTCCTGCACCTCCTCCAAGGCCCCCTCCCCCTGGCGCACCACCGCCGCCGCCGCCTCCGCCACCACCGCCGCTCCCACCTCCACCGCCACCTCCACCGCCACCTCCACCGCCCCCACCTCCCCCCTTCCCGCCCTTCTTGCCACTCTTGCCCCGTTTCTGCCAGTCTGCGGCAGAAACGGCAGCGGTGTCCTCAGAGACCGACACAGCAGCAGAAGCGCGGGTAGAGGTGAAAGTGGGAAGCTGAGGGGCGGCACACCCCGCAAAGAGACGGGGGGCCACCGCATCAGTGGCGGAGGCAACGGTGAGGAGGCTGCTCTCGATGGTCCCGAGAGCAGTCTGAAGGAGGTCTATAGTGAGCTCAGTGGGGTGCTTCTGAAGAAGCGCGTCGCGGGCAGTGGCAAGGCGATCAGGGAGGCGGGTGACTAACCAGTGCACAGTGAGCCACATGGGGGGGGGAGCAACAAGGAGCTGTGCGTCGGTACAGGCTGAACGAAAACCGGCGTCAAGCGAGCGGAGGTGAGTCACTAGGTCGGAAACAGTCGCAAACGAGCCTAGGTCGGGAAACACGAACGGCATGAGGAGGCGACTGAGGGAGGCGGAGGAGGGGGTGGAATAGCGAGCCACAATAGCATCCCAAACCCCTTTGGCTGTCTCCACCTGGTCAAAGTGAGCGGCCTCAGTCGGGGGGAGAAGCTCCGATAGCGTGAGGGCGGCGGCCGCGTCACGAGAGAGCCACACGTCCCGAGCCAGGACCCGACGGTCGTAGTCCGCCTGGGCCGTAGGAGTGGGCTCCGGGGCGGTCGGCAGGGCGGCGGGGGACGGGGGTGCCGCGAGAGCACCCGACGCGTGGGCCCACAGAGTGGCGCCGTCCTGACGCTGGCTGGTGAGGAAACGTGTGGTCTGGCGCTGCCAGGTACCGAACTCGATCGGGCGTCCCTCAGCATCGAAACGGAGGCGACGGGCCTCCATAGCGGAGCCCATGCTAGAGGCGACTGGAGCACGGCGGAGGCGAAGCTAAGAACGAGGAGGAAAGCTACGGAGGGCTAGGGACGCCAGCGGGGAAAACGACGAGAGACAGTCGGCGAGAAAATAGTCGTGGGGCGGGGCTCTAACCGAACCTAGGTGGCGCTACCAGAGGGAAGAGCGGCTGCCAGCCGCTGAGCCGGGAGCCAAGTGCAGTAGGAATGGCGTGGGACCGGTGCACAGGTGAAGGGGAGAGAGATGCAGTAAGCGCACAGAGTGATGCGGTAAGGGCACGCAGGTGTGCGGGGAGCGCACGCAGGTGTGCGGTAAGCGCACGCTGGTGTGCGGGAAGCGTTGACGGAGGAGGGCGCGCGACAGGCGGAGGGGAGGGCACGCGACGATCTAAGGAGGGCGCGCGACGGTTGAGGAGGGCGCGCGACGATGAGGGAGGGCGCGCGGCGGTCTAAGGAGGGCGCACGACGGTTTTGGAGGGCGCGCAACGGTGGGGGAGGGCGCGCGACAGGCTGGACAGCGCGGGAGGGCGCTAGGCGCGAGGAGGGCGCGGAGGGCGCGGAGGGCGCGAGAGCACGGAGGGCGTGTAGGGCGTGGAGGCTAGTTAAAAAAAAGCGAACGAGGATCTAACCTACTCGTGATACCATCTCAGAATAGGAATGCAACGGAATGAATGAAACTAGGAAGTGTGGAAGTACAAATATGCAACCCTAACAACTGTACTCCCTATTGAGCTACGCACTGTAGCCTACAAGCATAGAATTACATTTGACATGCTCATGCTTACCGTGGACATCAAAAAGTCCTTTGACATGGTTGATCGCGAATTCATGTACACATGTATACGCCATCTCGGCATTCCACAACCATTCATCGCTTGGGCGAAGCTCCTGCACAATGGCGCACATACCCAGATGTTGGTAAACAACCTGGCCGGGCGCCCACTCCCAGTTCTCTCTGGTGTACGTCAAGGCTGCCCCTTGGCTCCCCTCCTCTTCATCTGTGTCATTGAAGTGCTACACCGACACCTCTCTGTCTACCTCCCCGGCTTCACCTTCGCCCCAGCCCAGCGTCGGTTGGCAGCATGCTACGCTGACGATATGTCCCTATTCCTCAATTATGGAGAAGAACTGCAGTCAGCCATGCATCACTTACAGTCCTTCGCAGAAGTGTCCGGCGAGCATGCTAATTGGGCCAAATGCTCCATTCATCTTATAAATATCCCGGCAACCACATTACCGCCTGACTGCCCCATCCCTGTTCGCCAACATAACAAGGCAGAAAGGATCCTGGGTATATACGTCCAAAACGATAACCCTGGAGCTGCCACATGGGATATAGCTCTTACCAAGGTCAAAGCTACTGCTTCCTTTCTAGCAAAGATACACGCCATATCCACATGTCGTTCTGCCCTTTCCTCCGAACGGCTCGTGTCCCTCTTCGGTTATGGCGGACGCTTTCAACCTCCTCCTGATAAAGCATCCAAATACAAAGAGGAAGGCATGGCTATGAGATTCATCCCCGACCGCATATTATTTAAAGCGACGGTGCACATTTGCCACCCAAAACCCATAACCCTGGCGAACTGTTACTGCGGATGGAAAGTGTCCGCACGAAATCCTGGTTTTCGCCAGCCAGCACTTTCGCGCTGGCAAGCCTGGTTAAAAAAAAAAACTTCTGAACCCAACACTGCCAAAAGTTGCCCGTCGCTTTAATACAAGGCGGGATGGAGGCGTCGGCGCTATAAAATCCTCCCCCTACTTACAGGCCCTGCAGGTCCAACGAGCTGCCAGTCGCTTTGGCCCCACCCCCCTGGAAGATATTGCACGATCATGCTCACCGCTCCCCTTTGGCCTCCATTGCTTCCTCGCGCAGAAAGACATCCTGAAATTCCTACCTGAACATCTGCCGGCGCGGGCCGTCGCGGAGCTAAAAGCAGTCCTTGAACTACCCTGTGCTATCCACCCTCCCCGACTTGAACCATGGGTACTGATGGCGGAGCCCATCGCCTTCAACAGACTCATTAAAAGGAAAGATGGCCTTTCCTTTGGACGCACTAAAGGAGACAAGTTCTTACTAACACAAGAAGTTCGAGTGGGCAACATCCTTCACCGCACACCAACTGGTGCTCGCGAGCTCTCCGAAGACGAGATTCTCTCCAAATACCCCACCACGGACTTTCCGGGGGGGCGCACTCTCCTTAAAGCCATATACAAAGCCATACCCGACGAATGGTGGACAGTACTCCGCTCCTTTATTCCATCCTCATCCTACCTAACAGTGGACGACTGGGTTATACGGGCGAGACAGACAGCAGGGACAGAGCGACGGGTGTTACAGGTCCGCGAACTACTCTCCAACGGCACGGCTCGTCTCTGCAGCTTCGAGGTCGACGAATGCCGCCGAGTAGCCGCCACCTCCTCTGGAAGCTGTATATGTCACGTTAACGAAAATCATCCCCGTATACGTAACAAACGGCTGATATGCTGGGACTCTCTGCTCCGATGCCGGTCTAGGCAGCAGACTCGACTTTCTCCAACACGCCACCTCGCTAGCCAGCCTCAGACGCCTAAGCTACTCGGCTCTGCCGCTGAACCACCTCGACAGATGGAACGAGATTCTTCCCTCTCCGCTCACCGCCCTACCCTCCTTGAAGCAACCATTTTTACGGGAACAGCCCAGTCGACAAAGAGACGTGCTACTTCAACTATACACGCTGTCTCTCTCGTGTGGTGCGTGATTTCGCTTCTCGGCCTCTGGAAACATCTGCCCGTGCTGCTCCAACGACCGCGTCGAGACCCTCACCCATATCTTCACAGAATGTGGAAACGCTCCTACCATCACAACGGCACTTCAACGTGCTGCGAAAGACCATCTTGGTGTCTCAATCTCAGCAGAAATGTCACTATTTCCTCTCAACTCATCGGCCGGGAGCTGTGCCCCATGGAGCCTACTAGTGGGAGCTGTTGCTAAAACTCTATGGAACGAGAGGTGTTCAGAAATCTATGACAACGCACGCTCATCTGAGATATCAACCCTACATAGGGTGCTCGCCACCTTCCTCATGGCATGCAAAATCTTCTTCGCCAAGAGAAGCAAGCAGGTGGCCAAGAAACAACGCGGCACGGCCTCACGAGTCAAATACGGGACGACGAAACAACTACTGCATTTCAACTCTGAGGACGCCCCTGACATTCACCCTGACCTGAGACGTACCTGGCTGAGAAGGGAAAATTTCCATCCCCCGTAAAGTCTGAACCCCTCACTCGAATAGTGTTGGACTGGCGGAGATTTACACTCCCCTGTTTGCATAGGCAAAACAGTCAAGCGTCGTAGGCGCATACCTCTTAGGTATCGGGATAGAGCCCGTTCACTGTTCCAACACTGTATGTATGGTTACGACCATTCAATAAAACTTAAAACTTAAAAGTGAACCTCCAAGTAGGGGAGCGCCTGGCTTTTCTCAGCAGCAAGCTGGTCTGCCCGTACTGCGGAGACACGGAGACGCTGTAACATTGCTTGATGCTCTGCCCCAAAATTCAAGTGGTGTCCACTGCTCTTCGGCGCGCTCTGAGCATGCTCAACCCTGGCCGCGTGACGGACTCGTTGAGGGACCTACTGTTCCGAGATATGGGCACCGGCTCGGCTTTTCCGGAGCTGACGTTAACGTCTATTACACTGCACCAACTGTGGCTTGAACGGTGTGATGTCGTTTTCAGAGGAAAGAAGTTCGGAACGCAACGTACGAAGGATTGAGATGGCTTTCCGGCAGCATGTGAAACTGTACACCCATCATTTCGGGTCGGCGTGGCGAAAACAGAGGCGGCGATACACATCGGAGGAGTGAGACATGCTGAGGAGGATAAAAACAGATGGTACCAAGCTGAAGTGGACAAATGGATTTGCGGCACTTTGGTCGGCGCGGAGGGCACGTAATGTCAGGCCCTAAAAGAACCTTATCTGGAGGAAGAGGTCACTCTGACTCCTCACGCACGGTTACGACCGTTCTTGCTTGTGTACACTTGCCCTTCGGTGTATACTTGCAATTATCATAAAAAAAAAAAAGATGTAACCATGACTGAAGCTGCGAGATCGAAGCATCCATTGTTACGGGTTCTAATCACGATGGCGACTACCGACAGCGTCAACCAATGGCGGACCATAATGGTGCGCATCAGCCAATCCGCGCGGCGCTGCCACGCAAATCTCTAGAAGCTCACTGTCGTCAAGAAGGAGCTGTTTCTGTTGGTAGCTCCACACCACAGAGCAGCCACCACCTCTTTCTGTGGGACGTCTTGCTCCGCTGATCGGTCAGTTCGATTGAGTAGGTTTCAACGCGGTACAGTACGGTTACTGCAATGACGTTATTTGCACCGCAACTCACCGGATCAAATCGTGGTGGATGAACTGGAAAAAACGCGGGAATTTTTTGTTCCCTTGTCAATTGACCTCCTGGAATTGATTCCAAGCTCTGATCTCAGCAACAGAGTCTCTGACTCTCCATGCTTGGATCTGAGCAAGTAATCACAACAGCGTATACTGTGTGGTGCAACTACAGCTTGGTCACGCCCGTTGGCCTTCTAGGCTCATTGTAGGTTGACTGGCGTCCTGGCAGATAGGGGTCTGACGATATATGTTGACCAGGACGATCAGCACAAGCAAGACCTGACATTTTTGGAAATTCGGCAGACACAGGTTGTGAAACAGCGGGACTGTGACAGCTGTAGGTTACGAAAATCGGGTTTCGGGTTCAGGCCTACTGCTTCCGCTGTCGCCGTTCTGTCGCAATGGCCTCGTTTCGAGGATCACTGCTGCTGCTAGCAGGTTGCTTGCTCCTGGCGCTTCAATGCTGTTGTGCAAGGTGTGTGCCACTATCTTTCGTCACGCGCTGTCAGCTCAAACGTATCATTGGTGGCCGATCACTCTACTTCTGTTGCTGATTATCGCTACCATCAATGCACAAGCGATCATTACGAATACCCCAATTCCAAAGCTATCTTTGTCTTATTTTAAATTTGCGGATTCCTGGCATGCCATCCTTATGTGTCTCCTCCATGTGCCGTCGCGCGTTTTCTTATTCGACAATTTGTGTTTCTTCCTGTGGATTGTGATTCGCTTGGTTGCCAATCTCGCGATCGATGCTCCTATGAACCGGACGGCGCAGTCGCAATTACTATGATATTCTCCAGGTAAGGTTTACGAGAACTGCAAAGGTGGTGTCTTGTGCGCTGGTTGCATGTAGTTGCATTGTTTAACAGCAAGGCTACACGAATTCCACTGCGATCGAAGGCGATGTATCAGCTTCTAAATCCACAGTATTTCTAAATGAGGTTACGAAGGTCACGCGAACGATCATTTACTCGTCGAAGCTGATTCTGCTTGCCGAAACCGTTAAACAAACAGATTTTGTGTGACGATTTTGTCATGCTGACAACGAGGAAGAGAGCATGACAATCACGTTGTAATTGTCCCCTTGAATCCCGTGCAGGTGCCGCGATCGGCCAGCGAGGATCAGATCAAGCGCGCGTACCGCAAGCTAGCGCTCAAGTTCCACCCGGACAAGAACCCCGGAGATGAGGAAGCAAAGAAGCGGTTCCAGGAGATTGGCAACGGTGAGTCGGTCGAGTGACCGAGTCAGGAATCCCTCTAACGAGAAGTCTGTTGAGTCAACTACGATGAGTCTTTCCCTGTCTCTGATGCAATCTCTCCTTCTCCCATCACCTGTTGTAACGTCAGTTTGCTGGCATGAGGCAGGAACCCTGGCTGCGCCATTTTCACCTCTTTCCAACGCAGTCTCTCCCGCTCTCATCATCTGTTTGTGCTCGCCATCCCACCCACTCACTTACGTTTCATTGCTCGCGTATCCTATCGTCCCCTTATTCCTCCAGCGTACGAGGTCCTCTCAGACGGTGAGAAGCGGCGCATCTACGACCAGCACGGCGAGGAGGGCGTGAAGCAGCACAGCGAATCCTTCGTTCTCCGCACCTGAACTCCCACGTTTCCCTCCATTTTCCCCTTTCCTTTCCCTATGCTCCAGCATATGAGGTTCTCTCAGACGGTGAGAAGCGGCGGATCTACGACCAGCACGGCGAGGAGGGCGTGAAGCAGCACAGCGCTCAGCAAGCAGCTGGGGGTGGCCAGGACATCTTCTCACAGTACGTTCAACGACAGATGTTTTTCTTGGAAGGAAATGTTGCCAGGCCCAGGGAAGATCGATGCTATTGTGTTAAGGAAGGGAGGTGTTGCTATGCATACATGAGGAGCAGGCCGGAGGACTAGGGGGCTTTGATCAGGCCATCTTCTCGCAGTACATGCACTCCGGCATGGAATGGGGTTTTTGCAAGGGAAGAGCTCGATGCTTAAAGAGGCGTTTTTATGCAGGCATCTTGTCTCATAGCTCTGCTCTGTGACATGCTCCTTTCCCATGGCAGATTCTTTGGCGGGTTTGGAGGGTTCGGGCAGCAGCAGGAGGAGGAAGAGCAGACCCCAAAGGGCGACACAGTCACAGTGGACCTCGAGGCGTCGCTAGAGGACCTGTACAACGGCAGGTCGTTTCAGGTGGGTGAAACTGCTAGAATTTGCACGTCTCACGTATTACTATGAATGAACCTGGACAGTCAATAGGGAGATACAGTCACAGTGGACCTGGAGGCGTTGCTAGAGGACCTGTACAATGGCAGGTCGTTCCAGGTGAGTCCCACTAGAGTATTCGCTGTTCCAGGTGGGTGGGATGTGACTTGGTTTATTATGAATCTGGAGACTTTGAAGGGAGATGCAGTCACAATGGACCTGGAGGCGTCGCTGGAAGACCTTTACAACGGCAGGTCGTTCCAGGTGGGCTGGATTAGATCGTGCGATGTATGGCGCATATGAAGATGCCTCCTGGATGGTTACTGTGGTTGTGTGGGTCTCGAGGCGTCGCTGGAAGACCTGTACAATGACAGGTCGTGTCAGGTGGGTTTCGCTAGAATGCGGATGGGACGGTTCACGTTTACACTGAACCTGGACACTTAACAGGGAGATGCAGCAGTCACGGTTGACTTGGAGGCGTCGCTGGAAGACCTGTACAACAGCAGGTCGTCGTCGTTCCAGGTGGGTCCCATTAGAATGCGGACGGGACGGTTCACGTTGACACTGAACCTGGAAACTCAATAGGGTGATGCAGTCACAGTGGACTTAAAGGCGTGCCCCTTCTTGCGATGGTGGAGCTGAATCTAATCGAACGTTCATATTCCCATCCTTCTCGCCCTTTCTTCCCTCGCGTTCCTGTCCATTTGCTCCCCCTCAGGTGTGGCGAGACAAGAACGTGGTGCGATCGGCGCCCGGCAAGCGCAAGTGCAACTGCAAGGCGCGCATGGTGACGAGGCAGATCGCCCCGGGCATGTTCCAGCAGTTCACCCAGCAGGTAGGACAATAGGGCAGAGCGTGGGCGGGTGGGTGAAGAGGCGAGCAGATGATTGGGCGGATGTCACGTGTCGGTGAGTCGGTTGGTGCCAAACAAGCGCATCATCAAAAGTACAAGGCTCGGATGGTGACGAGGCAAATCGCCCCGGGCATGTTCCAGCAGTTCACGCAGCAGGTGGGTGGGTGGGTACATACAGTAGGGTGGGCGAGTAGGTGCATTAAGGATAAAATCGGTGTGCGACTGGGTCCGGGCACAGAGGCACACAGAAGCGCATCAGTGCACATGCAGGGAGGGAGGATGGTGACGAGGCAGGTCGCCCCGGGCATGTTCCAGTTCACGCAGCAGGTGGGTGTGTGGGAGCTTCTATAACTTAGATGGGCGGTTGCATGCGGTAGGTGAGTGAGTAGGCGGTATTCACGACGCCATGCCCAACAATGTGTTGTGTACATGGCTTGCTTTCAATTTCAACAGCCGTCCAACCCTCCTGTGTCATTGCTCTGTTGTCATCCTTCCTCATACCATGCTCCACCCCATCTGCGCCCTACAGGAATGTCAGGAGTGCCCGAACGTGAAGTACGAGCGCGAGGGCATGCCCATCGACGTGGACATTGAGAAGGGCATGAAGGACGGGCAGGTGAGATGATGCACACGGGCAGGTGAAAAGGGCGGGAAAATATTGGGGAAGATCAGAAACAAAGAGAGGCACGTGGCCAGATGAGCACAAAACGTGCAAATAGCTGAGCAAGACATGTGCAAGCAGGCGAGCAGATGCAAGCTGGTGAGCAGATGCAAGCTAGTGAGCAAGAAACAAATTATCAAGTGGAAGAGGTGAGACATAGTGATGGGTGTCTGCAAAGGAGGGTCGCATATTTTCTTCATTTTGTTATCGACTTCAGCCTTGTTATCGACTGAAAGTTCTGTCAAACACGTTTAATATCGGATCAAGACGTACCTCCATGCCTCACCCTGGTACTTGGCCCATTTCCCTCTCCAATGTGTACACACTACCTAAGAAGGTGTTTCTGACTCGTTTGTTCCACCATTGTGCCTCCTCCATTTTGTACTACACCAACATTCAACTTCTTCGGAGGCACCTGGGGAATCCCATTAGCCGTTTCTCGCCTATGTGACTCACTCACTTGCTCTTTCCTTTCTATCGTATGACACACTCGACCCATATTCATTTACCTTTTACAGGAAGTCACCTTCTATGAGGAGGGAGAGCCCGTCATGGATGGCGACCCGCCCACCCATCACTCTCCCATGTATCCCTCCCCTCCCCCCATGTATGTGTGCTGCGATAACACCTGTCTGTCTGTGTGCGTGCAGGAGATCACCTTCTACGAGGAGGGAGAGCCCGTCATGGATGGCGATCCTGGTGACCTCAAGGTGTGTGCCTATCTCCCATCCTCTGCTGCCTCCCTCACTCACTCACACTCATCCACTAGCATTGCCCCCCACACACACGCACACTTCCTTCCTGCTCTTCCGATTCCTTCCCCACCGCACTTCCATTTTTCCCCCCACCGTTTTGTCTTCCTTTCTGTTTTCTTCCACAGTTTCTGTTCCCTAACGACTTGTCCCTCGTATTTCTACCTCTTCCTCCTCCCAATTCTCCTCCCCATTCCCACCCCTACCACCCGGCTGCCGAGTGAAGGTAGCCAGGTGACGGCCCGTCCGAGCACACGTGCAGTGTGTCACGCGCTCGTAGGCAGGGGTGAACTGGTGGACACCCCCGTCCTGGAGCGCACTACCCGCCACCAAGTTCGTAGAGAAAGAGGGGAGGTAGAGACCTGACAGTGTGCCCGACGGGACCACAGGACAAGGGAGAACAGTAGAGGAGGTCGCAATGACCGGACCCCCAGAGGGGTCAGCGAGGGAGACTGCAACCGGCCGAGCAAGCTGCTCAAGGGCAGTGCGGTCACGAAAGAAACAGCGGGAAGCGCTTGACGAGAGCCGTGTAGACTTGACGAGCACCTGTTTAAGCAACATAAATGCTCTCCTTCTTGCCTGTCTTGCCTTGCCCATCATGCCTTGCAGTTGGTGATCAAGACGCGGCCGCACAAGCAGTTTGAACGGAGAGGGGACGACCTCCACATGAACCTCACCATCTCCCTCGTACGTTGCTACCTGAACCTCACTGTCTCGCTCGTATGTTTGCACACCACTTACTGTTTTCAAGTTTTAAGGCACCTCAAAAGTCACAAGCAGTTTGAGTGGAGAGGGGACGACCTCCACATGAACCTCACCATCTCCCTCGTACGTTTCAACAATTGGACCTTACCGTTTCTCATGTACGTTGCTACCTGAACCTCGCAACGTCATTCTTGTTTGTCTTCACACTGCATCTCGTCACTGCTCCTTTAGCCACGTTATATCTATGCCACATATTTAGTAAAGAGTGTCCGCACATTTCTTTCGAAGTAGAGGCTAACCTTGTGACATGTTCACCCACATGCTCCTATGTGTCCCATTGTGCCGTCGTGTAACCCCAAACGCATCATTTTATCCCATGCCGGCAGATGGATGCTCTCGTGGGCTTCAACCACCCCATCACTCACCTTGACAACCCTTTGCTCCCATTCCTGCATTCCCTTATGCTCCACTCCCATGCCCTCCCTTTACCCTGCCGTGTGTTGACTTGGACTAGTGACTCACCTCGACAACCCTTTGCTCCTATTCTTGTATTGCCTTCTCCTCCACTCACCTCCCACTCCCATGCTTTCAGGTGGATGCTCTCGTGGGCTTTAAGCACTCCATCACTCACCTCGACAATCACCTCGTGGAAATCGGCACCTCTGTAAGTGTTACCAGAATCGGTATGTGTAACTGTAACCAGGCATATATAAATCTGCCAGTGCTCAGGGCTGGGACAATTGAAGTGTTGCTAGACATGTGAGTCTACTCAAAGCCACACACTCCACTCCCTCACTGCCTTACTCCCACACTCCCTCACCACCAAGAATGGAGTCCTCTACTGCAGTTCACTGTAGACTTCCCCAGTCTCTTCCTCCCCTCATTTTCTCGTTCACTCCTGGTCTCCTCCCCCTTTCCACACCCCACCCCCACCCTCCCTCCCTTGTATAATCACCTCCATTGCAGGGTGTCACGCGGCCAGGGGAGGTGCGGAAAATAAAGGGCGAGGGCATGCCGATTTACGACACCACCAAAAAGGGAGACTTATACGTGCAGTTCACTGTAGACTTCCCTAAGTCGCTTACAGAGGACCAGAAGGAAGTGGTTCGGAAGACTTTTGGGGCGTCGGGCAGCACGGGCAGCGGCAAACTACATGAGGAATTGTGATTGTTGTCGTTGTCATTGGTGGATTATTTCTCCAAAATCATCCACGCAGGTTGTTGGCCTGTTACTATTGTCTCATGCCTTAGTAATTCGCTATAACACCTTTAGTATACCCATTGCTGCTGCGGAGTAGCACAAGTTGAGTTTGCATATGAATCTTAGCAATGGTTTCTCTAAATATAATGTGTTTCAATGGCAACCCAATCCTCCTTGTGATTCTCAGGGTGATAGGAAGGAAGCGAAGTACAAGGGGTTTAGATTAGTGATACATATTGCCAATTTGGGATGACCTATATTTCCAGTCAGGGATGCCCTTGAAGATAATTTCTTACAAGGTATCTGGCATATACTAGACTTTACTAAATGACTTTCGTGCTCATAGCGAATGTCTGTTTAGCGGGTTTCGTGATTTTCTTTCCTCACCTGGGATACCACGGCAGGTCACAGTGACGCATCTTCCAATTGGTCCTGTTCAGACAACCATAAGTCGATGCTCGTCGGCACTGATTTCACGATGCTATTATCTCTTGATACCCTTGAACGTCTAACAACAAAAGGGCGTGGCAGGATTTAGCGTGGATTCGATAGCGGAACAAGGATCCGCTGCTTTACAGCGAGTCAGCCCCTAGACGAGTCAAAATCCGCGTCGCGAGCTTGCGAGTAATGGGGATCGATAAGCTCGCCGCGGATACAGCCGCAAATACCGCTTCTGACGGCGAGCAGTACCGACGTGGTATTCCCGTGGTGCAGTTCGTTGCTGACGTGGAGGCGTTTCTGGCGGGCAGAAAAAGCGCCAGCTGTCATCCAATCACCGTGATTGACATTCGGATTTGACCCTAGTTGTTTCACAGCTTGACCGCTCTCCTCCGCCGCCCTCCGCCCTCCTCCGCCCTCCTCCGCTGTCCTCCGCCGTCCCCCGCTCTCCTCTGCCGTCCTCCGCCCTCCTCCGCCCTCATCTGCTCTCCTCCGCCGTCCTCCGCCGTCCTCCGCTCTTCTCCGCTCTCTCCGCCCTCCTCCGCGCTCCCCCGCTCTCCTCCGCTCTCATCCGCTCTTCTCCGCTCTCCTCCGCTCTCCTCCACTCTCCTCCGCTCTCCTCCGCCCTCCTCCGCGCTCCCCCGCTCTTCTCCGCTATTCTCCTCTGCTGCTGTTGCCTCAGTTGTCATTTCCTTTCCTGGTTTTGCCTCTTCTGCTTCTGCGTTCCGTGTGTTGTCGAATCTGTTTCTAGGAACTCAGTTTTATAGAGTCAGTTTTCATCATTAAATTTTCCTTCTCTCACTGGTCCGCGCCCATCTCACAGCACTCCACCCATCCCCACCTGTCAGGATGCAGCAATACAAGCTGCTGGAAATCAAGTTGCTGACTCAAGGAAAGACCTGCAGGTACGCATTGCCATAATAGTGGCGCTTATCGAGGATGGGCAACACCATGTTTAGGGTTTCTGCAGCGACGCATGACATATGTGAGGCGTATAAATGTATATAATTGCGTACAAGAGGCACCTGCTGCAGCTCTGTGATGGCATATTGCTGTTTCCGCATTAAAAAATCACACGATAGGGAGGGCCTGTAGAGACACCTACTACAGGAGGTGGTTGGTTATCATCAATGCGTAGGGAGGAGGTGCGTTTGGGCATTCATGTATAACCCTGTGGCGTCTGGTCTGGATTAGTACTTAATGATTGGAGTGTTCCAAACGTATGCCTTCTATTCGCAGCGTTATTCCAGTAATAACTCTCCGGATGTAACAAACGCAGAAGATTACAAAGATTGCTTTCTGGTTTGATTCTTTCTGGTTTTGGCTCGTTGCAGTTACCAGTGCTTTATCATGTGTTCCTTCTCCTTGCTTCCTCTGCTCTTCCCCTTATAATGCTCGCGGTTTGAAGGGTGAAGGGTGTTTGCCCGAGCAGACGTGAAGGGTGCTTTTGACTCGGATGTGAATCTTCCCTCTTTCCCCTCTTCTTCACTTCCTCTTCTTCCCCATTCATTCCGGCTGGCAGCAAGTGCGTCTGGACTACGTGTTGGCGGATGGGGTGTTCGCCCGAGCAGATGTGAAAAATGTTGACTCGGTGTGCCTGTGGCTGGGGCCGAATGTCATGGTGGAGTAACCCCTTCGATGAGGTCAGCATGACGTCACTGTGTGGAATGCACTCACGTGTGTGAGTGGAATGGATGCAGCACGACGCAAGTGTGAAGTGAAGGATGTTGACTTGGTGTTTTCTGTGGCTGGGAAAAATGAAATGGTCGAATGCCCTTTTGATGAGGTCAATGCAATAGCATGCACGCACATGTGTGTGTGAGTGCACGCATCGAGGTGTGAAGGGAAGGATGCGAACTTGGTGTGCCTGTGGCTGGCTGGGGGCGAATATGATGGGTGGAATACCTTTTGATGAGGTGAGTGTGGGTCAGCATGAGGTCAGTCAGCATGATAAGAGCATGTGGTATCAGCATGTGAAGTTGGCATGTGCAGGCAGCACAAGGGAGAGCTTGGAAACAAGCAGGGAAAACATGCACATGTGTGAGCGAGCGAGCTCATGCAACGCAATGCAAGTGTGGCCAGTGAAGCATGCAGTCGTGGAGGATTCGTATCCTGGGTGCATGTGTACGGGGGCAACCGTGATGGTTGACTCTTTCATTGACGTCAGCATGATGTCAGCAGCATGTCGGTTGGTTTTATGGCAGCATTATTGCCCGCGAGCGATGTAATAATCATGCATGTCGTGACGGATGCCGACTTGGTGTGTTTATGTGCCTGTTGGGTCAAGAACGTGTTGATATGGAATATGTGATGACATCGTGCATGCTTGCATGCTTGACATGCGTGCATCATGACGTTATCATGTGAAGGAAGGATAGGTTTCGATGTGGCGATGGAAGGGCGCGTAAAGAACTTGGAGATGTAATTACATGGCGATGATGGGATGGGAGTGCACTCTTTGATGATATCAGCATTGTGCCATGATGATGTCAGCATGTTGCCATCATGTCAACATCATGCCATGATGATATCCACCCAGGATGGAGCTTTTAGAAGTGGGATTCGATCAATTAACTGTTAAACACTACTCGCGTGCTTGTGGTCAGTCCACTCGCCGTCTCCCAATTTCACCCCAATTTCACCCGTGTAACCAGGCTTTGGCTCTCCTGGCATGCAATGAGGAGAATGCCACAAGCAGCCTCGTTGCCATGGATGGCGACCTGCTGTTCGTGTGAGATCAGATCAACATCACCGACGTGAAGTGTTATCATCAGGTCATTAAAAGCATATCTGGTTTCCAGATTATCACATATGGTTTCCAAATATCACATCTGGTTTTCAAATTATCACGTCTGGATTTCCAAAATTTCACATCTGGTTTCCAAATTATCACATCTGGTTTCCACATTATCACATCTGGTTTCCAGATTATCACATCTGGCTTCCAACTTTCCACATCTGGTTTTCCAATTATCGCGTCTGGTGTTCATAATATCACATCTGGTGTCCATGTCATCACATTTGGTGTCCATAATATCACATATAGTTTCCAAATGATCACATCTGGTTTCCAAAATGATCACATCTGGTTTCCAATTTATTACATCTGGTTCCCCAAATATCGCATCTGGTGTCCATGATATCGCTTCTGCTGTTCATCACATCTGCTGTTCATCACATCGGGTATCCATGTCATCACAGAGGTGCATACAGTATTTCCATCTTGCCATATCAATGTCCATATTGTCACAGTTACATATGGTACTTTGATGGCATCACATATTGTGGTACTAGTGACTGTACACACAATGTCAACATTGCTCAAAGAAGAATGAATATTGTTAGAGGGCATACAGGATGGTACATAACTGTACTTTGACAAACACATGATCATATTTAGTGGCACAAACGTCGGTATCTCCATGTTATCACATCTAATGCAACCGATGACTGCATTGAGGGTACAGAAGTGAATGCGCACAAGCAAAGGGTGTTCTGTATTGTGACTATAACGAGGGTACACATTTATATGTGGTGCAAGGCGCCCCGTCTGAACCTCATTAAGAGTGTTTTATTCCATTGCATGTGCCATCCCAATCGCGCATAACTTTTTTCTGTTTCTGTAAACCTTACCCCACCCCCCCCCCCCCCCCCCCCCCCCTTTTTTTCTCTCTCACTCTTCTTTTTTTCCGCAGGTGACTGTACCGAGGGTGCACAGTTGGGACGCTTAGCACAGAAGAGCAGCCGGAGCTGGAACCAGTGCCAGTGCGTTGAGGGAGGAGATAGCTGCCTGAAATTACTATTAGCCCGTATTTGCCAAAAGAAAAACAGTACTCTGTGCAAACTTTTTACTCTATATATTGCTGGAGGGCAGCATGTACCTGAGTAATTAGGGTATACCGTACCTGTATCAACCTTGGTAGATAAATGGTGGAGTTAGAGTGTGTTCCTACGGGCCCCTATCAGGCCAGCCCCTTGTCAGACTCGCCTCAAACACCAGAATTTCAGATTAAACGCATTTTGTATTAGACGTTTTGATCGTTTGTGAAGTGCGCGACAAAATGCGTTGGGTGACGTGGCACTGCGCAACGGTCCCGAAAGGTTGCAAAGGAAAAAAATTCCGAGTTCAGACAAATTCCAGACGATTGAAACGTGTTCGGCGGAAAAGTCTTTGTATGTTTCATACCCGACAAAACAGCATGTGTGAAGAATTTCGCGCGATTCACTGACCATGGCTCGCTGAAACAGCACCTTCGAAAGATTTCGCGCGATTGGTTGACAAGGGTAACTGAACAGCACGTGTCAAAGATTTCGCTCGACCAATTCATCGAACAGCATTGTAATTTTTCAAGTCTGGAAAACGGTGTTAATAACGAAATCGCTCGCATGCACCAGCCTCATCGCAAAAATCAGGGTTAGGGTTTCGATAGCGTTTTTTTCGTCGCGCGAACAGTAGCCTAGTTCGTCCGCGCGTTTCGTTGTTAGAAATATACCAAACTGTATACATCGTTTTTGTGGTATGCTATTACATATTAAGAGCATGCAAATTTTTTGTCAAATGTATTTTACAACAACATTAAAACAAAATAACTCACTTTTAAAACCAGAAGCAGTCTTGAATCATAACCTCCAATCAAAATCACTTTAAAGCAATTACCTTCTCAGTTAATCAAATAAATAATCATTTACCAGAAAGGTTCCCCGCCTTTTAAACGACTCGACGATATGGACAGCACGAAAGATTGAATCTACTTCCACGACATCCCGATATAACCTTGGCTTACCCGGGAACTTGGCCCACTTAAGAGCCTTGCAGCCTGTCACCTCATCATCCTGAGCCACCTCATAGTACTGGACGTATGCAAACCCCTTGCTACTCTGCGAGTGTTTGAATAGGAGCAAGACCTCGGCGTACCATATCTCATCCTTGTCCCCCAGTCGTTTCAGCCTTGTAGAAGCAGGGAGACAAAGGGCATGAGCGGGGAGTTTGAGGTTCAACCAACTAGTGCATTGGTGGGGTGATACACGTATTAGACAAAGCAAATAAAGGTTGACACTTACCTAAAAAAATGCGCAATTGTAGTCCCGCTCTTCAGCAATATCGCTTTCCACGTGTGCTAGCATCAAGAGGAATTGATTACTCGACAATAGACTCTGCCCATTGTCGCCGATTCGAAGCACGGTAGGGCCGTTTCCCCGTTACTTTGTGAAAGTGCTCGTACATGTTTGTAGAATATTCCTCTGGCAACCCCCCCCTACGAATTGCATCACAATAGTGCACTACCATGTGCACTTTGACAACCTTCCAGGCCGAACCCTGAGTTGGAAAGGCAACCTTTAGCTTTTCTATCATCCTGTGAGGGAGGGGACGAGGTGAGGGAGGAGGGAAGAAGGGTAGGAGAAGGCCTTAAAAAGGGTTGTGGGTGGGAAGCGCCGATAAAAGAATGAGATCCGTCTGTGCATGGTGCTTCACGTACTTGTGTGACAGGCGCTCGACACGGGCAAGACTCTCGTCTGTGTGGTACCGTGGCCGAAATGTCGCCTTGTACCAACGCAGAAACGCCATCACTGCTTGTAAATGTACATCGTCGACGAGACCTTCCAGGATGAAAACAGAGACCTGCATCACCGCTCTATGTTCTGCTGCCGATACCCGAGCTCCAGATTGAAAGTAGGTGCCAGGAACGGGCAGGTTCAGCCCAGCAATACGACCGTTTTTCCATAACCATTTCATCCGTCTGGTTGTGGAAAGGGGTTGAATAAAGACATCAGTCACGAGAAAGGAAGGGGGGAAGGGGGGTTATGGAGGAATCGGAAGGGATGTTGAGGTAGTGTTGCTGGCCAGAGAAGGGAAGGGGGGGTATGGAGGAATGGGAAGGGATGTTGAGGTGGTGTTGCTGGCCAGAGAAGGGAAGGGGGGTTATGGAGGAATGGGAAGGGATGTTGAGGTGGTGTTGCTGGCCAGAGAAGGGAAGGGGGGGTATGGAGGAATGGGAAGGGATGTTGAGGTGGTGTTGCTGGCCAGAGAAGGGAAGGGGGGGTATGGAGGAATGGGAAGGGATGTTGAGGTGGTGTTGCTGGCCAGAGAAGGGAAGGGGGGGTATGGAGGAATGGGAAGGGATGTTGAGGTGGTGTTGCTGGCCAGAGAAGGGAAGGGGGGGTATGGAGGAATGGGAAGGGAGGTTGAGGTGGTGTTGCTGGCCAGAGAAGGGGGGGAAGTCAGAATTTGCGCATTCCAACCTTGGCACCTTTAGCACGAACAGAGAGAAATGGTAGCGCACCAAGGTCGGAATGCGCAGATTCAACGACAGAACAAGGGACCCTGGTTTGGTAACTCAAACCAGGTAGGATTCGGGAGAGTGCGCGTGATGCATTTCAACAACAACATTTCATAATAGCACTTACTCGTCTAGCTTGCCGTTCTTTGCGTTGTCGAGGGTGGCTATGGCGTCACGAATGTGCATCCACACCCCAACGTCCGCCTGGTGAAGGACATCAGGCATGAGCGCCAGGTATGGGTTACCCCATGGTGTGTCGGCGTAATTGAAGTCCCAAATGAATGTCTGCAGTGGGGTTTGGGTTCCTTGG